>VZRU01014671.1:123316-166497 GCA_013398155.1 Pedionomus torquatus | reverse complement strand
TGTCGGTCAGTTTTGGGCCACCTGTCCTTCCTGCTCCTCCCTACAAGTGTGACCCCTCTATGCTTTTCTGCTTCCAACCCTTCAACAGGGCAAATAACGAAATTCCCTAACCTTGGTTGTTATAGCAATAAGTATAAGCAAGAGCCTCTCTGCATACCATTCCTTGGTATAATCAGGTCTGTGAGAGCAAACAGTTTCTGAACGATATGCTGTTAATTTCACAGTTAACTAGTTGGAAAAGACCCAGCTAAAAAAATTTAAATTACTGAACAGAAAATTGATTCTCTTTTACCTCAAACCAGGACAGTAAACAAGTGATTCCAGAAGAGATGGTGGGGACGTTGTGCTTTTTCTCAGTCATTCCACATATGAAGCTGAGAAATCTCAGCAGAAACTCTCTGATGAGATGATAGTCATTGATCATTTATGAGCACTGAAATCTACTGCCAGCTTTCATAAGACTGGAGCTGACAAGCAGATTTCGGATTTCAATGTAGCTAATTACATTCTACCTGCTTAGATTACTCTACATTTTCAATATTATGTATATTATAATATTTCTGCAAATTGCTGGGTATTAATTTTAGGAACAATAAGGAGAACTACTAAGTTTGGAAAGAAAGAAAGAAAGAAAGAAAGAAAGAAAGAAAGAAAGAAAGAAAGAAAGAAAGAAAGAAAGAAAGAAAGAAAGAAAGTTGTTTATACAGGTATATGTCAGGTGGATATTTATATTTTTCTTTTGAAATATATTTATTTTCCTGCTTAGAAAAGTTTTCATTGCCCAACCAGGCAAATCAATTGCCCTCTTACACAACAGAACAAAAGAGAATACCAAACAGTTAGCCACAGTTTTAAATAGAGTTTGGTAGTAAGTATATGATTAAAAAAATTCTCATTGAACAATTAAAAACAAAACAGAGGACCATAAAAAAACAGTATGCAAAAAGGTGCATTTTTCCAAAAAATATCACAACAAGATTTACATACTAGTTTCCAAGCATGATCTTGCTCTGCTTGTAGAGACTGTAGGGTATCTATGGGATCAACGATACTACGTAAATCTGAGGATTTGAATTAGAATTAAAATTCTAAGACTTTTTGTTTCAAGTGTTACAATGTCTCAGTGACAGCACTAAGTAGAAAATCTGCTTCACACAAAGACTCAAAGGGCCCTCCCACAACAATATCACATAGAAATGTAGCATTGTTTCTCACCATTATGTTTGCTGTCTGGAATCTTGCCACAGGGAATGGGTGGAATTGTCATTGCCTTAGCTTTGACCTTAGTAATGAAAGTCATTGGTATCACATACATGTTCAGTCCTACTAGTCAACCACTTGAACTAGCAGTGTGCAAGATACTGGACCAGTTTGGAGGTCCAAGCTTACACAGCTGCTCCATTAGATTTTTGTCCACACTGTTCATAAAATTTATCTGATTTGGGGCTTTCCTGTGCTAGATACTTGCTTAAGCAGTTTAAGCTAAGCCATACCATTACATTATACTTTGTGTTGAAAGAACCAGGGCCTTGGTCCAAACAAAATGAGTAGCTGTACTTTGAGGCTGGCCATTCTCTAAAAGGTTTGTAAAGGAAGATGAAGTGGTTTGAACTCTTTCTTTCTACAAGCTGAAGCTGGAAAATAGTGCCTTGGAGCCAAGCACAATTTTGCTCTGGGGAATTCAAAACCTAAACATGGTCGGTGTTTGTCTTGGGACTCCTATTCTTTGTAGAAATAGAAACAAAGTCCTAAGTCTGCAAGTTCTGGACTGTTATCTTTTTCTAACTTCCAGTATTTCTTAGCTTTGGCCTCTGTCTTAAGGCTCATGTATACAAAATCATTGACACCCTTTGGGTGTTCAAAAGTGGAACAGTAAGTTAGGTAGGTAGGTTGGTAGTAGATAGATGGACAGGCTGACACAGTATTCAAGATGTACTTAAGAAAATATGGAAGGAGAAAAAAAATCCCAGGACACTAACTTCAGAGATATATGATGGCTGTAAATCACTCAAATGTAATTCCAGTAAATGTAGTTCTCGGCCAAGTGTCTGATTAAATATTTAGTCCCATAATATCGACCTACCTTGAAAAAGTTTGCCTTTAGGAAAAATTTCTATCACCCAACTGTTCTGTTCCTTCTAGTCTTTTCTTTTGCTGCTTCAGTTAAACTTGTTTCCATTTAAATGTAGTAAACATAACAAACCCTTTCATGAAAACTTAAAGTACACTACCCATTTTATTTAGTATATATTTCTTTATGTCATATAAAAAACAATGGTAAAATTGCAAACTGAAACCAAATATCATCAAGCTCTGAAAACAAAAGGATTCTTATGGGATTGGAGTGCTGGAAAAAAATAATTATTTTCTAAAGCATTCAGAAATGCACATTTGATCTTATTTCATCCTTTGATGCCTGATGTTTCAGCCATCTGTCTCGGGTTTAATTCTGTGTGGTTCTGCCAGCAAATCTGGAGTCTGTTCCTGATTGTACTGTGTATCTACTATGTGACATATCTTTGTAGTGTCTAAAGACACCTGAATTTAAAGTGGCTGCAGAGATATATTTAATAATATACTTTGATGCCAAAAGGCTTACACATAAACAGTCCTCTTCTACTCATAGTTCCTAAATAGGAGATGGAGTGGATCCACTTTGTCTCAGTTGTAATTTTTTGGGTTTGGTTAAAATGCAATGACTGTTCTGGGATTGTCTAATGCAAGTTATTCTGCAATCACCATAAAATGTTGGAGCAAGAGCTGCTTGGACTATGAGCACCACTCTGGTATATTCTCCACCAGAGTCCCCACTCCTACTATGTACAGAAGGCAGAAGGCAGCCCCACTGGCACAAAATTCCTTACAGTATCACAGTTACTCTAAGACGTCTACACATTCTTTCTTGCTTCCTCCACCCTCAATGCCTAAACTCAGACCTGCACTTTGATTAAGTACATTATTGAGAGTTCCTTTACATTAATTTTCCTTATTCCCAGACTAATTTTCGGGTGTCTCTTCACTATTCTGTCTCCAGACTTATCATCTTACATTTCTAATAATTTATTTTAAAAATAATTCTAATGAAAAAAAAAAAAATACAGGGGGAAATTAAAATAAACCCAACCTCCTACACCATCAATTCCTGTCCTTTTCTTATTTCGTGCTTTGTAAGATCTCTCTCATGGACTCTGTTCTGTCTTGGGTTTTGCCCACTCTCAGTCTAAGTATGGCATATTTATTTCTTTTAATTTTGTTGTGATAATATTTTTGTTAATATGCTCTAACTTAATTTTTATCTTTTTACAGCCCCCAATTCTGGAATATCCTTTAGAAATATCTGTGTGAGAAGGAATGCTGGACTGAGCCATTTTCTCACATCAAAAGCCTCCAGCAGATATAGCTACTCCATAANTAAAAAAATAAACAATATAAAGATTTTGCTGTCATAACAGTTAATTAGCATGATTTACCTTGTTTGATGATCTATAGTTTTAATTTGTGGTGACTTATATACATTCCTACACTTGATATGTCCTATACTATATTCTAGACAGTGACATTTATGCGTTTCTGCCATTTTGTTCATAAACTTCTGTATTTGAAATGTTAAAATATCTTAATTAAAAAAAATACTTTTTCCATTTTAACAGAAGCATCTTTTTAAAAAATAGAAGCATTTTAATTATCCAGTATTTTCCTTTATAATTAACCCTAGAGTCAATGGGAACATTAAAGGGAAAAAGTTAAATCTAAGTCAGTTTCAGTAGTTCACTGGGTGAACATGTATGCTAGATCCACAAAATCAAGAATTATCTGAAGTTTTTCAGTTGAGAGTCGTAGCTGTGAGCTATTTCTATGTCCTTGCTCAGGAACTGTTTGGTGTCCAGCATTGGAGGAAGGAGCCTTAAATTCCTCTTGGAGATGTAAGCTAAGATAAATAGGGAAGATGAACTACATCTGGATGAGTTGCAGAGGAGAGATACTAGAGAGCATCAAGGACAGTGAGGCCTTTAGAGAAGTAACAGGGAAAGGTATATCTGGCCCAGTAAAACAAAGACAGAGAGGGACTGTAATTAGTGGATAGAAATAGGAAAGGAGTGAGAGGGCCTGAAGAGGCATCTGAGCAAAAGGAGAGAAGGAAAAACAAATATTAAGAAGCACTGAGGACACTGAAGTTATATCATTAAAGTATATTTTTAACCAGTCAAGTACTTAAGTTTTTTGCCCTATTTCCAATAAGGGAAAAGTAGCTATGAAAAGTTAATTATTTTTTAGCTGGACAATGATCAATTTATGTAGAGTATTACATGTAACACAGTTGCTTCCAATAGCAGAGGACTGGACCATTGGCTGGATATTTCTATAAATTCTCCTAAAATTTCATAGCTAATAATGAGAAAAGATGGGGAGCTAAGTGAAGAAATACCTAAGGAGTGAGATCAGATGCTAAGAGCAAGCCCCTCCTCTCTTGTTCTCAAGCGTTTCCCATTTAGACCTTTCCATAGATGACCACTGTGAAAAAAGGAGGAAAAAAAACCCTCAGTCATACTGGTAATCACAGATTAAGACCAAAAAGACCAAGAGCAGCATGTTAGTATTCTGCTCTAAAAATACTATAGTGTGTCACTGCTGTTTTCTAGTAGCTTCAGTGCCATATTCACAGTGAAGCAGTGTTTGTTTAATTTTTGCCTGCCAGTTCTGTATCATCTCTGAGTGTGTATATGGTCAAGAGGAAAAAGACCCTGAGTTTGTGTAATCAATAAAAATTAGAAAGCTAGAATGGAAAGCATGGAGATGTCAACTACTCACCTAGGATACTGGCACATGCCAGGAGTTGTCCTATGTCTGAAGCATAGCAGTCCTAGCACTGAGTCTGGAAAGATGCTTTCTCATGGGAAAGGAGTTATCTGCAAAGAGATGTTGAAATATGTCATTTCCAGGAAGGAGAAAAGGCACAGGAAGATAATAGATCCATTGTTTCCAAGGGAAAACAAAGAAGAGGAGGGAAAAATGGACACAAACACATTTTGTTCATATGCTAAGAAGTAATATTATAATTTTTGATAACCTAATTTACTAAGGCAATGAAAAGCAATAATATGTCTTGGTGTCTCCCCATCCCAAAAATGTTTTTTTCTGGCATTCCACCATGAGTCCTACACCACTTTAATGCCCATAGTCTCTAAGGTGACCAGGACAAACATTTCCCGTTGACTCATTTAGCGGGTCTTATATCCAGACAATGGGGCTGATTGTCCCCTTGCAACAGCCCTGGGAGTCACTGGATCATTAGCTCTGCTCAGATTTTGGGGGTTCTGTACACATCATCGTTCCTCTGTGGCCTGCATGTCTGTGACTGTATATCTCTTTGCATCTACTTTTCCTTTATGCCTTTTTCCTCCCTCCAAAAAAAAAAAAAAATCTAAACCAAAGATTAAATCTCAACTGTTATTTTTCAGAGGATCAGAGATCTCAAAATGCCAAGTCCTGAAACATTTTGTTAAAATGAGCTGTTGGACAGCAGAAAGAAGACCTATTATTTCTTCACTCAAGAGAAGGATAGAGCATGAGTCTTGCCTTTGTTAGCTACAAGAAAATCCACACAAGGGATTAAACAAGATACAAACCTGTGAGAAGGTGGGCTGTGTTAAATTCACTGTAAATAAAATTAATTTGACCTACAATTAAAGGCTCTTTGACAGATTGGAACATTTTGTGCTGTACACATTAAGTTAGGAGCCCTGGAGCCAGTATTGCCATACTAAGAAGCTTTCCTCCTTGCAACCAGATATAAGAAACATGAACACAGATAATGTGATAAATAGCACATTGACTGGGAACTTCATTGCTTGGGAAGCCTGTGATTACAGCAAAAAAAAAAAAGCACAAAAGCTGTAACTATAAATGGGACAAAATAAATTGTGTGTGTGTGTGTGTGTGTGTAATAATGTTAAAACAAACCCAGATAGATCTAATAAAAATATTGAACACTGAAATGAGAGTTATTACCTTAGTATGATAACGTTACATGTGACCTTCAATGTTACATGAAAATAGACCAAATAGCATGTTTCTTTCTTAATTTGAACCTACATAAACCAAGAACTGCTTTTAAAACTTAAATGAAATAGACAATCTAATACTTCAGAGTTTCCATTTCAGGTTGTGTAAAATTGTGTTGGTGTTGTATCTCTGTATTCACTGATGAGTATTAAAACGTACTGCTTTAATTTACATACCATCTATGCATTTTCTGATTTGTTCTATTCACAATGAAAAGATTGAAGGGAATAGTACAGAATGGCAAGATATCGGGTTCTTGTTGTGCTATGATTTTCCCTGAAGAAGTAAGATATGCCACAGCAAGTAGGATTACAGTAAAAGAGGTGTTTAGAATTGAATTTAGGAAGGGTGTGTATAGGTATACCTGTATGAATTGGATTTCAATGGGACAAGTTCACATGCAGGATTATATTGTATTCAAAGCAGTTCTTGCGTATCCTCTTATTTCACTGTTACAAAACACAGTCAGATAATTTCCTACCACACAGCTCTGATAAAAACACCTAAATATGGTTGGAATGTAACAGATGAGAAGACTTGTTTTTAAAGGCTGCTTGCTATAGGTTAAATGGGAGAACATCAGTTTTTCATTAATTCCTTTGTAGATCTGGAGCAAAGAATTCTGGGGAAGGATAAAGATTTAGCAGCAAGCAGATGACATGGTTGGGAAGTTTTGGTCTAATGCTACTTTCCATGATTTTTTCTTAAAAAATGAAGAAATTTATTCCAGATCCTAATTCAAACATTTATTTGTTTAAGCAGTTTCCACAGTAATTGGCTGTTGCAACTTCCAGAGTCTTACAGGCCTGGCATAATGGGTCTGCTCTTTATTTATAAAAATAAATCACAACTTAGATGTCACTTTTCAGTTCCATGTAGGGAACTGATAGCCAGCTGGGGAATGTTGACAATATGGTACTTCACCCCCCCCGCCCCCCGCCATACAGTGGCAATGAAATTTGTTTTCAAGGTTGGACAAAACCCCAAGACAACATAAAAGCATCAGGACTAGTTACCAGAAACCAATACTTTCGGTCCTCATTGTTTCCAGTATGGAAAATAGCTTTTGGTGAACTGTATATCACAGTACCCTTCAAATTATGTCAAACATACAGATGTCGTGTAATTGGGTATCTTTCCAATGTAAGGTTATTCCATGCTATTAATTTCCTGGAGCTGTATGAGCATCTTCCCTAAAACTGGCAACAGGCACCAGATACAGCTGCCTGGAAGACAAGAATTTCCATTTTTATTAACATCTCAGAGGCTTCAGGACTTGTTTTGTCCTGCTGTTGTTGGAAGAAGAAGCACACTGGAATGAAAATTGTGCTGGAACAAAATCTTTCTCTCTTCGGAAAAATAAGAAAGAACTGCCTTATCATTGCAATATGTATTGAGGGACAGAGAGCACAACTGTGCCATTGAGGGACATTAAGGTTCAGATCCCTGCTTTGTCTCCTTTGGCCACCTGGATGACTGTTGTGGCCTCTGGGCTATAAAATCAGCCTGCTGTCCTCATTAGTAGACTTTAACTATTTATATATTGGCAAAAACAATGCCAACAAAAACAAACTGACTTTATTTAAGTAGTAATTTCCAGATCTACTGAAATCCATCTATAACCATGATAATTAGTAGTTGCTTCCAAAAGAATCACAGAATCCATGAACCTTGCATCTGTGCTTGTAAAATGAGAAAAACGTTATCCATTGCACTAAAAGCTAGTTAAAAAAAATAAGCAACTTTTTTTGAACCAGGATGAACTTTTCAACATCAGATAAAGGATAGGAAGATCCATTATTGACAGAACATCTTTCACTGTTTCTGAGCTGCCAGAGATGATTTTACAGGGAAGTACATGTTTAATAAAACTGGCATTTGTTATTCTACTCGCTTCTAAAACACACTTACCTTGATACATATACCGTTTTTATAGAGCGCTATAATTTTGTCACCCACAAGCGATCTCTCTCTGTCATGTACATAGCAAAATAACCCTCTTCTCCAAAGAATTTAACTACTCCTTTTCAACTCAATTCAACTAATTTATCAGCCCAAATGGAATAATTTAAGATCTGCAGGACTAAGAAAGTACTATATTTTCTTACTACATTTGCTTCTGTTTCTTCTCAGATTATTAGTTACAACATTCTTACTATTAAGTTGCATTCTTCAAGTTTTCTTTCAATTTCGGGCTGTTATTAATGAAGTGAAATCTAGTGTTAGAAGAAGACTATGCTAGATCCATCCTCCTGAAAGGGTTTTGTGAAGCTTTTCCATCACTGTTAGTAGTAGCTGTCACTTTCAAGACACCAGAAGATGCCATGTAACCTGTCTTCTATGTAATTCCTGTGTACTTGACTAACTAATACTACTAATAAATAAATAAATAAATAATAAAGCTATCTGCCATTTACTGCTGCTTCAAAGATGCTGTTCTCAGCTGTCTCTCCTCACTATGTTGCTCAGAAGGCACCCAGTCAACACATTATTTTGACACTAGCAGAGACAAGATACATCTGCGAGATAGACTGGAAATAGTAGATCTTTGGATTTCAGACAGGTGAATGAGAAGGGATGCACCAGAAAGGACTGGCATATGTAATGCAAACCTTGCAGTATTGTTTATTTTGACCTATAATTCAGTCCCTGAGGGAAAGCAGCAGAAATAGAAGTCAATAAATTTAAAGCTGATAAAAAGGAAGGGATGTTTCAACCAGAGTCCAATTCAGCTAACTGCTTCTATTCTGAGCAGCTAAAAGGAGTAAAAAAGAGTAAGAGAACACCACTTTTTTTTTCATCTTAGGAAGTATAACCCAATATATTCTAGAATTAGTTATCTTGAGTAAAAATGCATCAGAAATCAAGATACATTAAAGATTACTAATTCTTACTAAGCCAATAGAATAATTTAATGTTTAAAATTCTAGTGAATATGTATATAAAAATATTTATTGCACAATTTACAGCTATTATGAAGAAGAACTCTAAATATAATATAACCTTTAAAGTCACTTGTTTCTGTACATAAAATGTTCAGAATAACAGTCAGGATAATATTTAGTCAAGATAATGATGCTTTGCAAGCACTTATGAGCATGTAAGTGGGAACGCTGTGTGTGAGGAAACAGAGGATTAGGTCTCACATTCATTTTAATATTATTTTAAATGATTAAAAATTATTATTTTAAACAATGGTTAAAAAACCTCTCCTCTCTATAGTGTAATTGAGATGAAAAAGGAGGCTGTCATAGACTTTAAGAGGTCATCCAGTGCATTCTCCAGCCCTAACAGGGTTATAAACTTCAGTCTCATAACTCACCTGGCAAATGTTTTTCTAAATGGCTCTTCAAATCTCCAGTGAAAGACTCCTCAGCTTCCTGGAGCAAGTTAATCCAGCACTTCACTATCTTGCCATTAAAAAGTTGTGGGTTTTTTTGTTAAAGCCCACCCTAATTCTGTTGAGGCAATTCAAACACATCATGTCTTGTCCTGTTCATAGTGGCTATTATCATGTCTCTCCAGATTCTGCCCTTCCCTAGACTAAACAAACGAAACTCCTTCAATCTTTTCTCACAAGATGTGTTTTCTGGACCTGTAATAATTCTTCTTGTTCACCTTTGGATTCTGGCCAATTGGTATAGACATTTCTCTAAATGTTATCTGCCCTTTGCTGGACACAGTATCCCAGACAAGGCTTTATTCATATGGCAAAGAAGCATTCCTTCCCATACCTTACACAGCACACTCCCATTTATACAGCCTGTACAAGCATTCCATTTTTGCACAAGGATAAATCTGCTGACTCCCTTTCAAATTGCCTTTTGTAGATCTGCCACCTACTTAGTTGTTCCCCACCTTATATTTGTCCCCTAGATTGCTCCTATCAAGCACTTATTTTTCCTTGTATTTTTTCTTCTCACTTCTTTGAACTATTGAATTTTAAAAAATAAATAAATAAAAATAGATTTCTTAGTTCAAAATTAGATGCTCCAATCCAAAACAGGAATTGTACATTGGTTTATAATGATGGAAAGAGAGGAAAAAAAATTGTTGTACAAAATTAGATGCGGTTTTACTACTCCAGTTATCATTAACACAGTCTCTAATCTCCTATAAATGGTGACAGTAAAGTTAACTCTGGTACAGATTATTTCAGTCTGGTAACATTTGAATTTTGACTTAATAAAAGGAGTCAATAGCTTCTTATTTAGCATTTGTAAATAAAAAGGAAAAAAAATGTGATCAATAATCAAACGTAGGAAGATCTTCAGAGGGAAATGAATGGAGTGGGATTTCCAGTCTTGTCTAGAAAATTCTGGAGAAAACTTGCATTTTCTGCACTTCCTGTTAAGTTTTTAGTGTAGCAGTTTTCATCCTCATTGTTTTCATTTGATACAATGAAAAAAAAATCAATATCTACAAAGAAATACTTCAGTCACAAGTCAACTGCTTTCCTAGGAACATGAATCACTCCATGATCAGCAGAACAACCTGAAGCCTGATTCCCTGGAGCTAAAGGTTTTGTGGTTCAAATTCTGGCCAAAGCTTGTTTCATGTCTAGAGCACTAACATTTCCTTGCTGATCTGTTGCCTCTCTGGTTTCTAATATTATATTTGAGCTTCTGCACTAAGTTTTCTCTCAGTCAAGACTACTTTGGACCTTCTTCTGTCTGAACCACCAGTGTATTAAAATTTGCAGTTTAATGTCTCTGAAAACTGAAGTTACCTGTCAGATCTAGCTGAAATTAGAAAAGGATTTTGAGATTATGAATAGAGTGGACAATAACAGACATCAAAGCTGGTTGTTAACATCCATCTTATTTCTATAGGAAATCAAGTTAGAAAGTCTGCTGCTGTCTCTGCACTATCATGCGTCGTCCTACAAAATACAAGCTGCTTTCTTCAGGTTTTCTAGAAATAAATGGAACCAAGAAGAAGGTCTTGCTATAAAAGAAACTTTTTGAGGATCTGGGTGTGAAGCAAAATCAAGGAAAAAATTCCTGTTGACCAGAGAGCGTTTGGTTAAGTCTTGTACGAAGACTGAGACAAGGGGTAAAATGAAAACTGAAATTTCATGCTTAATCGCAGCTGGCATCAGTAAAATCCCCTCTCCTAATTCACTCTGCAGCAACAGCAAAGACATTATAAAGACACTGTCATTTAAATACCACTGTCAACAACGCGTAAGAACAGACACATTAGAATTTGAGCTGGCGAAAGCTTTTAGGTTTTCCACTTTAAATGATTTAAAAATTTCTGTCACTTTTCCCTCTTCATTTAGAGCTGTTGGGAAGTCTCAGGTGTTCTGAGAAAACTGTAGAAAAAATGCGGAAAACACTATGAAAATTTATAATATCTCAGCCTACATGTTTTCTCTGTATCTGAAAAGTGAAGCAATAATCTCCTTGTCAATTTTCTGTTTTGATGTTCCAAAAAGCAAACAAAATCCTTTTCTCTTCTCCTCCCAAAGAATTTACAGGGTGATAATTACATATATTTCCACTTAAACAATTATTTCTGAGGAAAACTATTTTATAAAAGAGAGGGAGAGAGAAGAGGTTAGCAAACGTATCTCTAATCTGTTTTGAACTTGATCATTAAACTGGTAATTTTCCTACCTGCTTGCTTTTCCAAGGTCTCCTCTGCCTTTCCTTCAGAAATTCCTTGCATTGTTTGAACAGCAGCTCCTAGTTCATTAATTGAGGCTTAGGCATCCAGTTCCTTTAAAATGGGGTTCCCTCGATCATTTTCTGGTCATGCAAGTAACTTTCTTCTCAAATAGTATTTTTTTGTTCTTTCAAAAGCAAATCCACCAGTATTATATTTCCCTATCAGAGAGCAAATNGCCCATTGATTTCATGCACAGTTTCCCAGAAAATCCAGCAGCTTCACATTCTCCCTGCCCCCAAATCCATCGGGTTTCCCATTCCCACAGTCTACTCCAGCCCCTCTGAACACTCCAAGACTTATTCCCAAGGAGTCTATGAACAGCCCAGACGTAAGGTGTCTCCTCTGATAGCTCTTCTGTATAACAGCACCAGCATGACAGTGGCAGCAGCTGGGCTGCCTTGCAAGCCTCTGCTAACAGCTCAATGTGTCAAACCAATCTTCCTGTGGGGCACCAGCTTTTGGCTGGTTGGTAGGCTAGGAAGTGGGAGAATCTGACCTCCTTCACTTCTGTCCATTAGACAAGAAACAAAAGCCTTCCCCTCCCTCACTGATTTTGAAGAGAGACAGGCTTAAGACCTTCACATTGTGAAGACAACATAGACTGCCCCATCTGCCTTTATTGAGCTGGAGAAGGCAAATTCTTCCTACTGCTACATCACCTGCCTTCCCATTGCATACCAGAGGGATGATTCTTACTGTACACACCTTCTTCTCTTGCTTCCAAACCAGAGAAAAAGGACACACTGCTGTTCCTGTGCCTCAGTGATGAGAAAAGCAGTGTGCCTCTGTGTGTGTGTGTGGTAAAGCTCCTCAAACCTTTTGGAGATGCTCTGTTTGAAAATATTAGTAATTTCTATCATGATATTTCAACCGTAAGTAATTAGTGAATTTCCAAGAAATTTGTTTAATTTGTTTGTTTGTTAGATTTATTAGGTGCAGCCTGCTAAACATTTAAAAATGCTTTTATGCTACTATTATAGTTATATGGAAATCGGTTCAGACATGTTCATACCAGTCAAAGGGACTAGGTGTTATGAAATTTGACTGCAAAAGTAAAGGTTATTATAATGAAAGTCAAGCTCTTTCATTTACCTGTGTGTCAGAAACAAAATGAAGATCATCATTTGCAATGCTCTTCTGGGGAATAACTCCCAAGAGCTGCCCTTTCAAATTAAGTTATTTATATATTATTTGATCATATAAATATAACACGAGACACCATATTAAACCCAGGGTTCTATATTCTGTTAATAAAGATAACTTAATTAGAATTTGTATCACAGTAGTACTAAATACTTACAACATGCAAAATTATTTTTCTTAGAGTAATACCCTAAAATAAAACTTAATGATTTCTCACAGTGGCTGATCTGTCACAAGCACCAATTTGCTCCCTGTGCTTTGGAAATACACTCCTGTTCTGACAAACTGACAGACCATAAAATAGTTACCAGCTAATCCTCATGGACAGGAAGCTCTCAAGATTTCTTGTTCCTTTCCCCCTTGGAAAGAATTAAAGACTTCCTCTTTCACATGGTAAATCTCCTTTTACACATATTTGCTGTCAGAGCTGTTTCACTGGGCCTTTTACCTTACAAATCTCAATTCTTTCTGGGTGATGTTTTTTGGTTTTTTTTTTTTTTACTGAAATTCATAGGTACAGGCAATAGGAGTAGTAAGAATACACATACTCTTCCTCCTCTGTCCTCCTCTTTCAAGGCACCAATCTCTGCAACATCCAGAGATAGTTGTAGTTTTTTCCATTTGTTCCTTTCCTTGCATCCAGTACTGTACAGAAGAGAACTAAAAGCCTTATGGTTGTAAGTTTATATATATCTTGCATATGTATAGGAAAAATGCTATGATTCCTGATAGATCACTCATTCATGTCACCTTTTCCTCCACAGACCATTTTAGCTCTACGCCCATTTCAGTTGTCTCCTTGCGGCTCCCAAGGGAGAAAAAAACAGCAAAAAAGGAGTGTTGCAAGATGGCACAGATGTGGAAGAACATGGGGTGGGGGGTGTTGTGCCTCCATGGAGGAAGTACAAGAAGATCAGCCTTGTCCCTAGTTTTAATTCATAGCTTCTAGAAACTCCCTTGATTCCTCAGTAGACACCTCCTTCATTAGTGAGGCTTAAAACTGTAACAGATCACTGTCCACACGAAATTGATCTTCAAGCATAGGTGGTTTTGCATGAACATTGCTCAACAATTTACTGAAAATGACTCCCATACTTTTCCCCTGGAAAAATACTCTCAGATGCTACACTGATGCCCACTGCACATTTATAGTCCTCCAACTTCAACCTCCAACTTCAACAGAATCTGATTATATACAGATCTATATAGCTGCATTTATATGTGGATTCTAAATTCCCCTGTAAAACTGACCACAGTGTTTGCAATGGGCTTGCAAAAGTTTCTGTCAGATTAGTCATATCCTGACTTTTATGATGTGATATGTGCAGTAATTCTTTGTTCCATTAGCCATCTCTTATTTTTGGTAAAATGAAGCTGGATGGAAGTTGAAAGCCTGCACCTTCTGTAGCTAATCTAGAGAGAAAAACAGGAGTCCTTCCAAAGCAGTTTTCTGAATGGGAGTCAGTAGGCATGTTAAATGAAGTTTCAAAGGTGACACCTCATGTAGGAGATGTCACCCTAGCTGATTCTAAATACGAAACCTAATGTGTAACCAGTCTTGCTTTGAGGCTTTTTTTCCAGGCAGCAGTTGGCCTCTTCAGTAACACTTCTGCAGAGGCTTGGTCTGGTGTTGAGACTATGCTTCTTTCAGGATGGGTCATCATATCTGAGCTGAGAATGGATTTTTGTGTAGGAAATTGCCTAGTGTCCTGCCTTCTGGATTAAGCCCCTGACAGCCAGCAGTGTTAGAGGACCTCAAACATCCATCTCTCTTCCACACCAGAGTTGCTCTGTAGATGTATCCTGCTTCATGCAAAACATGCTCTATGAACCGGGAATGAACTCGCTGTGATGTAAAGATGTTGGCAGGGAAAATTTTCAGTTGCTGTTTTTAAAGCACCGTGTCTGTGCCAGAGCAGGAGACTTAGGATGGACCACAGCTTAACCTGTCTTTGAAATGTTTGCTTTTAGCCTGGTTGTTTCTTGTTAGAAAACACTGTAATTTCTTCTTGTCATTCACCAGCACTTTTGTTTGAACACAGGGTTTAACAGTACATTATGACCATCAACTTAAGGCATCAACTTTTTGTCTATTAAGAAAAATATTCCTTCTGTGTTGAAGTAAATAGTATGATGTCTGAATCTCAAGGATACATTTTTTAAAGGAGCATTTTGTTTCCTGCATTTTTATGTGCCAGAAATGCACACACTCTGATTTACAACATACATATATATGTACATTTGTGTAAGTAAACAGACTCAAAGACTAGCTCACATACTTCTACAGTGAGTGTTTAGTGGTAAGTGCACTTACCACTTTGGCTTTTGGCTCAAGCCAGCTATTCCTCATGTGGTTCAGGGAAAGTTGTAGCTCCAAAACTGCTTCCAACAGGCAATTCAGGTGCAGCAACCCTGTTTCAGGGAGGAAGAGAGTTTAGGCACATGGACACACGTCCAGGCTATGGCACCTGGCCTGTGAGCAAATCTGGGGCACCAGTTTGGTGAGCATTTTTTTCTCTAGAACAGTTTTATCTGACTGGATACCTAAGTTTTATCTTCAGATTTTTTATAATGAAATTTCCTTCTTGTATACAATATCAGAATGCTAGGCAGTTGATGGATGTATTGAGCAGTTCATTTTTTTTTTTAAAGCACTTCTGTCCTCGTTTCCGGGAGGGATAGAGTTAATTCTCCCCTGGCTCTAGCAGGAGCACAGGTATTCCACCCCACATGAGCCACAACAAATTCAGACAAAACCTTTTGAATATGAGACATAACTGCACGTACAGCATTTTCTGCAAGAATGAATGTTGTAGAAAGAATCCACGTGAGTCAATTTGCTTGGGTGGCAGGAAAGCCCTTTGGAAATGTGATAATGACAACTTGTGAGTACTAAGCTTCTTTTTCCAGCTTTGTCACATGGTCTAATAAAAGTTACCTGTTGTTTAAGTGGAGGTTTGCTTCACTTAAGGCACTGATGTCACTATAAAAGCAGAGCTGATATACACTGCATACATTAACTAAAGACTCTCATTAATGAATTGATATGATGGCTGAGAGAAGAATAATTTAGACTTAACTTAAACTATCCAGTGGCTAATATTTTTAATGACTGATGGTTTTGAAATAAGAGTCATATAGTCCTACGAATATGTCAGACAGTGGTCAGAATTTCGACTTCTGGTTTGGAAAGGAAACAAATCTGGCACTATTCATGGAGATGCAAAATGCAGCTTTACCATCAGTAGAAACAAAGTATTCAAGTGACAATGAAATACCAGTAAACACATCAAGAATGCATTAAGGATTGAGACAGCTTTTGGTGTTCCTGTGCTCATACCTACTTGTATATGTTTTTTATGGCTTTACTTGAAGGTTTCCCTGATACCTAGACAGGCATTAAGATGTATGACAAGGTTAAGTAAAGGATCTTTACCTTTGTGTTTCATCTGGAAAATCAACAAGAAAATAATAAAATTCTAGGATGTCAGATAAAATTCTCCAGCAACACTGAAATTTTGAATTTCTTTGAGGCTGGTTTATGTGTCATCAAAACCTGTATCTGCCTAAATCATTGTATCGGTGCATACATGTAGACATAGATGTGTATCTGGAAAACACTTGTTACCCCAAGAAAAATCTTTCAGACTTTCAGCTCCTGCTGCATAATAAGGAATATATGTGTTTACTGGATCAAAGTATTACATGTCAATTACTCAGTTTATCTAACAACCCAGGTAAAAAAGCTTTTTAAAAAGTGGTTCATCAATTAGCCAGGATGTTTATTGCCTAAAAAGCCCAAACAGTGTTAGGACAATGCCAGTAGCTCCAGATTTTTTACCAGATGGGTAGGGCCTATTAAAATAAGTTTGAATTTCAGTAGGCATCTTGCTCGAATAATAGTGTTTGGGCATCCTTCAGATCCTGCTTCTTATTTAGTTCTGGAGGGTTGCTCTTTTTTTAAAGAAAGGTAGAACATCAAAGGATCATCTTCACATATGATTGCTACCTTCTGCTGACTAGTCCATAGAGGAAGAGAGAACTGAGTCTCACCAGTCTCATCATTCCTTCTCTTCTTTTCCAATAAAAATTCATAGAGGAATAAAGCAAATGCACTCCTAAGACTTATGAATTCAGCTTTTAAATGGGCTGTCTGTTTTGTGGGACGTCCTGCAAATCTACATGAAAATCAAGAAGCATTTAGCATGGTGAAAGGAAACTGGTTGGCTGCTGCTGTCTGTCCTCCATCATTTCCCTACATCTTGCTTCACACTTGTGACACAGTTCTTCCATTTCCTACTTTGTAGGATTACACTTTTTCATCCATTCAAGCATCAAACACTGGATCTCTAAAGTTGCTTGATCAGATAATGTTCATCTATTTCATGTGTTGCTCTCCAAGCAATATTTATCTTCACCAATTAGGTCTCAGAAGAGAGCCAAGAATCCTATAGCAATACAGGCCTTACTCCTACTGTTGTCCAATTAGTAAGGACTTATGTGGATGAGGATCAGGTCATTTTTGCAAACTGGTGCATAGATTGAGAAGATTATAATAATAAAAAAAAAAAAATTAAACTGTGCTTCATTTTACACATATAGACAGTCTCAAAGAAATCAATGGGATTATTCATGTACATAAAGTTAAATGCACTCACAAATCTCTGTGAAGCTATGACCCAAGGGTCATAGCTTCTTACATTTATCTTCAATATAGATTTTAGTACTAGAGGCAATTTCATTGATCACTTAAATATGCCTACACATAGTAGTATCTCATATTCATGGCTGCATGTATCTGGTTGGTCAAGTCCTTAGATAATATGTGGAGTCACAGAAAATAGAAACACTTTTTTCAGTCTGCTCACTTTTAGTGTTGTAAATGCAACCCCTTCTCTTTCATCTTAACTCTGAAAAAAAAGAAAATACTCCTTAATACTAAATAATCCTGTTTCTTCAGCCATTCATCAGGACCTCTGATTCCACCACCCATGGTTCTTAACTAGAACTAGATTTATAACTAGGTTATTAATGATATTATTAGGTTTATAACTAGATTATTAATGATAAATTCCTCCCCCCTCCCCTCTCTCCCTCCTTTACCCATGCTCAAACTAGATCATATTTGTTTCATTTTTTATGGCTGGTTTAGTGTTCCTTTTACTGTAGGAATTTCCTTTCCCTTTACCTTGGCAAATATGTTCTACTCTCATGTAATTGCTTTATTTTTGAACCTTTGACACTCATGTATATTCAGGCATCTTTAATTAAATATAACTGTGCTAAACAGAGAGCTGACCTCATATTTTTACAGCTGTATCACAATTTCTGCTCCTCAGGGATTTCAAATTGTATTTGTTAGTGTTCATCACTTCTTGTTTAAGATACATCAGAAAAATCTTTATTACATTTATTGTGTCTCCTGAAGTTCACAGTCATTTTGCTCTAAAATTCTATAATTTCCACTATGTTTGTTAAATTCACCTGTCTTCAAAGAATTAACTGGGTTCTGATGATGCTCATTTGAAGGACTCTTATCTGAAAATTTTCTATCTTCAACTCGCTAATTCTGTAAACATGAAAGATAATTTTTCCTAATTAGCTTCTTAATTAATACTGATACTCCACTCTGCCATTGAGTCTTAACACATTATAGCTCTACAGATTTCAGTAAAATCATGCTGATACATATTTACATATATATTTATGATCTATAATCATTGTAAAAGTAGAGGAAGTGACCACAGCAATTTAAATCTTATTGTTTGGAATCATGATTCTGGTTTTGCCTCAGGAGTTCCCCCCAAAATTATATGCATTAGCTAACAGCTGTAGCATTATATTGGTCCAATACCTGTATGAGATCAAAATCAACCCTTACATAATATGGTCGGACAGATGGAAGCTGGAAAAAATGCAATTGTTCAAATTTCCAACTATCTACCAATTGGTTGGTTATGCTGTGAAAAACAGGTAGCAGCTGTAACCTGAATATAACCAGTTAACAGACCCCTACATGTCTTTGGTCATATAGGGTCCACAATGCTTTAATACAATGACATATTCTTTTTAGAGTTAGCTAAGTTTGATTTTGGTCACATTACTTACCATTTTTTAGCTAATACTTCCATTCAGCAGATTTACTCTAGCAGCAAGGCTGCTTGCTACTCTGTCCTGTGAAGGGTGCGCTTGTACTGCATACTGTGTCTTGCAACAACTTGGGGTTGTTGCACTTTAAGATTGATTTAATGTGTTTTAAAATCTGCCATAGGCTTGAATTTTCCTGACACCTCCTATCTATACACATGTAGATGAAAATTGAGCTACTCAGCAAAGTCTTCCTGAGGCACAGACTCTAGCAGAAAACAAACCTCTCTGGATGGTTTACTGCCTTCCTTGCTGCTTGTTCCTGCACCTGAGGCTCAGCCAATGATGCCTTGTCATGCCCAGTCCATTTTGACTCCTCAGTCTTCATTTCAGCTGCTAAGACAGCCTACACCATTCAGAGAAAGCCATGATATAAAGACTGCTAAAGGGCAAGTGTGGATGATAAATGTCCAGAAGAAACAGGCTGGGAACAACACTTAGAGCAAGCCTATGTAAGGGTTTCCCAGACAGACCACAGTCATGTTGTTGGGATGATTCAAGGAGATATGCTATGTTCCTTGGTTCTGGGCCATAAATAAAATCCTCAGGGTGAACATGCCACATGGAGAAGGGATCTACCCCATCCCAGGCTCTATACAGACTCATTGCTAGTGATTTTACTTTTGGACTGGAGGAATCCAGTTGTATGAGCAATGAGTGACTCTGTCCACATGTTCTGCAGGGCAGCAAGATCTCCTTTCTCTGTGCTGTCAGTGGAAACGAATGCTCACAGCACCTGGGTTAGGAATGGACATTGAGCAGGCTGGATGCAGTGCCTACATATCTTCATTGTCTCTGCTCAGACATGGAGTAGTTCATGGCCTCCTCCAAGAAAGGCCACCCGTGCAGCTCTCTCCTACAGAAACCCTGCCCTATGGAGAATGCGATGCCCACCTTATTTGCATTTTAGGATGGCTTCTCTGAATGAGCTCTATCCTTGTTCCATGGGCTGAATTTGCGCTCCTGAACTTCTTCCAAGCTAATTTCACCCAAAGGGAATGCACTTCAGGTGGTCATAGAAAACCTTGGGACACAAACCATAGCATGGTATTAAACTTACTGGGACCAAGTTTCTCTGGAGCTACTGACCATAATCAACAACGAGAGAGTGTAAAGAAAGGTGCATCTAGAAATCATAATATGCCTGTCTTTCTAGTGAATGCTTCAGATGACCAAATTGAAGATTAGTTTTACAAAGGAAAGGAAAGGAAAGGAAAGGAAAGGAAAGGAAAGGAAAGGAAAGGAAAGGAAAGGAAAGGAAAGGAAAGGAAAGGAAAGGAAAGGAAAGGAAAAAAGGAAGAAAAAAAAGACAGAGAGAAATTGAACTGATCAGAGACAAACTCTCTAGTTGTTTATAAATGCACAATTAAGCCTGCTTGGCAGTTTAAATAACACAGATCATCAAAACTCAAGCCCACAAAAGCTAGGAGGAAAAAAAAGAAAAAGCTAGGGGAAAAAAAAAAAAAAAACCNAAAAAAAGTCTGACAGTACATAGTTGCAATTTTGCTGTTCCCAGATAGTCTCCTAAAATGCCCCAAATGCACATACTCTTCCACACGCTTGGTACTGCCCAGATTGCTGGGCATATGACCACAAAGAATGGGTTTACTATGCAGCACATTTGCCATAGTAAAGCAAAGCTGGTGTTTGAAAGAATTGCAATGAGCTGCACTTGTGTACACTTTGGGCACATGCTCAAATAAGAGCTCCTTACCTACTCTAACACCCTTTCATGCAGGTTTACATCTTGACTTCCTCTTTACATCCTGCTACCTCACAGCTGACAATCTCCCTGGTAAAATAACCTCAGGCATCATTACTGAAATGGACACCAATATAGCATCAAAGAGCAGTAAGCTGAACCTCTCGAAGTATCCATGCACCTGTTTCTTTTCATTCAGTAGCAGTGAAGGGCTCCTAGCTATGACCTCAAATAACCTTCCATCACAATCCAAGCACTGTCAAGGTTTTACAACCTGCGTGCCTTCACCATCCATCTCCATTTGCACTTAACTCAGTGAATGCAGAGGGGCTATAGTAGGGAGTTTTTAGTAGGAATGCCCACTGGTGAGAAGAAAATGTAATTTCCATCCTTCACAGTTCATGGTTCAACATTTGTTTTAGGATCCCAGTGAAATTTTAATCTGAACAAACAAAAACCCTGAAAAGTGTCAAGTAAGCAGTCCACTGTTTAACGTGGTTAATGCCAAATGCTTGTTTCCAAAAATAATCAGTAGAATAACATTAAGAGCTGTATTCACCTCACATAACTTCAGACATATAGGTATGGCATTTAGGGCACACTGGCTGCCAAGACTGGTTCTGTGACTGATGAAGAGGATACCTAAAGGTGCAGCTCATACCATTTTTCTGGAATGAATGAATACATTCCTGGATGTGCTGCTTCTTCAGCCACAAGGCATGCCTAGATGTTTAGCACAAAGTTGGAAGGGACCTTAAAGATCATTGAGTTCCAACCCCCCTGCCATAGGCAGGGACACCTCCCACTAGACCAGGTTGCTCAAAGCCCCATCCAGCCTGGCCTTGAACACCTCCAGGGATGGGGTATCCAGAGCTTCTCTGGGCAACCTGTTCCAGGGCTTCACCACCCTCATAGGAAAGAATTTTTTCCCAATATCCAAGCTAAATCTCTCTTCTTCTAGTTTAAAACCATTACCCCTTGTCCTATCACTACACTACCTGACACAGTGTCCCTCTCCAGCTGTCCTGTAGGCTCCCTTCAGATACTAGAACACTGCTATAAGGTCTCCCTGGAGTCTTCTCTTTTCCAGTCTGAACAGCCCCAGCTCCCTCAGTCTGTCGTCATAGGAGAGGAGTTCCAGCCCTGTAATCATCTTTGTGGCCCTCTGCTGGACCTGTTCCAACAGTTCTATGTCCTTTGTTGAGGACTCCAGAGCTGGACACAGTACTCCAGGTAGGGTCTCACAAGTGCAGAGGACAGGGGGAGAATCACCTCTTGTGACCTGCTGGTCGTGCTTCTTTTGATGCATCCCCGGATACAGTTGGCTTTCTGGGCTGCCAGGGCACACTGCCGGCTCATGTTGAGCTTCTCATCCATGAGCACTCCCAAGTCCTTCTCCTCAGGGCTGCTCTCCGGCCATTCTCTGCCCAACCTGTATTTGTGCCTGGGGTTGCCATGTCCCAGGTGCATNCCGGCCTTTCCCGGCCCAACCTGTATTTGTGCCTGGGGTTGCCATGTCCCAGGTGCAGGACTCTGCACTTAGCTTGGTTGAACTTCATGGAGTGTACACTAGCCCACCTCTCAAGCCTTTCCAGGTCCCTCTGGAAGTCATCTCTTCCCTCCAGTGTCTCAACCACGCCACCAAGTTTGGTGTAATCGACAAACTTGCTGAGGGTGCATTCTGTCCCACTGTCCATGTCTCCAACAAAGATGTTAAATAGCACTGGTCCCCGTACTGACCCTTGTGGGACACCACTCATTACCAGCTGCCACTTGGACATTGAACCGTTGACCACAACCCTTTGAGTAGCATCCATCCAGCCAGTTCCTTATCTACCAAGTGGTCCATCCATCGAACCCATGACTTTCCCATTTGGAGACTAGGATGTCATGACAGACAGTGTCAAATGCTTTGCATAAGTCCAGGTAGATGATGTCCATTGCTCTGCCTTTGTCCACCAAGTTTGTGGCAGTATCATAGAAGGCCATCAAATTTGTCGGGCAGGATTTGCCCTTGGTGAAGCCATGTTGGCTACTTCTTCAGTCAGGCTGCCAGAAAAGTGTTTAACAACAATTTTTAGCCAGTTCTAGTTATACCCATATGTGGTGGCTTGGTAAAGGTCTCCTGTCTTTGCATGCTCAGCACTTGAAGAATGTCTAGTCACAGGAGGCCTATTGTCCAGCAGGGTTTGTAAGGCACTCTCATCAGAGAAAAAATAACTAATTTATAAGCTGCAGGTTTACAAGTTTCTATAAGAGCAAGATTTACAACATGTGCAAACTTACAAGCATTGAAAAACCCACTTCTTATGCTCAGTATGACCACTATGATGACTATTTTTTTTACTACTAAAATGTTACATACTGGACTTTTTAAGCACTTAAGGGCACATATAATTATATCTATATTATTTTCATTTCCTTTTTCTCTCCAAGTGTCTAATAATATTTAGTGTTCCACAGTGGAATGCAAATTTTACTTATTAATTTGCCAATAAATTTCAGAAAGTGTCTTCCATTTGTCAGAGAACATTCCTGCAGCTTTAAAATACTATGGAAATTTTATATCATTACTTCTTAGGCAATTTTTGGATGCTATAATGAACCAGGGAGGCAGATGACCAGAAATTTCAGGAAAAAAAAGCTCACATTGTGCAAATTTATCTGACTCATTCACATATTAGACTATAGCTGAGGTTTAATGTGATATGCTTCCCTTTGCAATGCCAGCTGTATTACTGTTTTAAACAACTATTTCATAAATCTATCTAGCACCAATGTGCTATGAATCATTAACAATGTTGTTTGCAAGATACCTTTCATCTTCCTCATGTTTTGCTGTAGTAAGTTTCCACTTTAAAACAAGCCAGAGCTACATCCTTAAGTGGAAATGCATTACATAAACTGAGTGGAGATAACTGTGAACACAGCTTAGCTTTTGCACTTGTTAATTCTTAATATTTAATAGGTCCTGACAACATGGTCAGCCAAGTGTTTGACTTAGTGATTAAAAAAAAAAAAAAGTGGCAGTAGTTGGCAGTTGATTCAGACAGCTAGGGACAGAATCTGGAGTTTAAAGCACCCATGGAATTTATTAGGACAATGATCCTGAAAGTGACAGAATCCTGTGAGAAGCATAGGCAATAAAAACCCTAGAGATCACCACTTTTGTGTATACTCCTTTTACAGCTCCAAAATCCAAGCAATGGTCTGACTAAATCTCTTTGATATAGCACAGAGGAGGATAGGGAGAAGAGGAACAGAGAAATCTGAGCCAGTATAGGAGTGATCTATTGAATTACTAGTTCTGTGGCAGCCACATTTGTGTTTTATGATGATAAGGCTGCCAGCCACAAGTGACAGCTGTGCATGAACAGCACACAGAATAAGTTGTGACTCTGGGCTTTTCAGCTAAAACTTTTTCAGATGGCTGAAGTCACAGCCATTGCAGGTAGCTGCTATTGTGTTTTGGCCTATGCTGCTGGCCCTGTCTTTTGCCTGAACGATATTACCTTTTCATTTTACCCTACTGACTGGATGGCAACAAAATACCAATCGTCAGCAAGCCCAGTAAAGGATGAGTGATTCCATTCTTAAACCCTTGAGAAAGATCCAAAAACTGAAGCGAAGCATGGTGAGAAGAGAAATCAGATACAGCAAGTAAAGGAAATTGTGTTGAGGCCAGAGCAATTCTATATTTTTGAAATGCTAACATGGCTGAACAGAACAAAAGATAACATAATGGCAGGTGGTGGAGCAGTGGTGGAGCTTTGCTATAATTTTCCAGGCATTTCTTCAATTAAAAATACCAAAAACAAACCACCAAATACAGTCAATGCTGTAATTGGTTAGAAATAACTTCTTCCATATAGTTTTCTGAACTTGAAAATTCAATTAAAATGTAGATAACTGGAAACATTTTATCAGCCTTCACTCTTATCAATGTCATTATTTGTATTACAGCACTAGATGGTTCATATTACAGACCAGACCACCCTGTGTAAACACATCCCTATCTTACTTCTATTGTTTCATTATAATACCAGAAAAAACATCACTCAAGAAAAACAAGGTGTTACAATGAAGCAATGCTGCTTAGCATGGCAGACAGGTCATTGTGTCAACCACTAGATTCTTTGTAAGCATCACAGCAAAGGAGGGATTTAGCCTTAAAGGAGGAATTTGAAGAAAAGTGGTGATGTTCTGCCAGAGGGACACAAAAAAGGGACACCAAAAGGGACAAAAGTTTGAGTTAGTTTTGGGTTAGTGATGACTGTCAACCAAATCTGATTGATCTGATTACGGAGGCTGGCATCAAGGAGAGATGGAAGAATCAACATCTACAATCAAATAAGAAATAGTCTGAATAGGAATAAGGCACAAAATGCACCAAAAAAATAAAATCAGCACATTACTTGGAAAAATAGGAAATGAAAAAAAAAAAAACAAACACAAAAAAACCCACAATAAAACAACAAAAAACACACATTCTGAAAACATCATTTGGGAGATTGAGGAGCTCCAGAAAAGAGGAAACCCCAGCTTTCCTACAATTCATTCTCCAAAAAGCCTAAGCAGTTATTGCTGTGAGACAGGGCATAAAGAAATGACCCAACAGAGTATGTGTACTTGATGGTTAGTGCAATACCAGGGTTGCCTTAACCAAATGAATTTAGAGAAGGAAGCATTTATCACTTCTGAGAGAGGTAGTCCTGGGAGGAGTATCTGATAACAAACATTTCTTTCAGTTGATAGCTCTTAAAAGCACATTGTTTAATTATTTATGATATTAAAAAAAAATTCTCCACAGTCTCATTTTTTCACTTCAGCTTAAAAAATTTAACATGTCCATCCAAGACTTTCTCTTAATTATTGTAAGTTTGTAGTTTATAATAATAATCTCCGTAAAATTTTGGCTTCTGCATCTTACCGTGTATATACTCTTCTTAACTGGGAAACAAAATATGAATGTGAAGTAAGAACTGTTCCACTTTGCCTTCACAAAAAGGATAGAGAGGAAAATAAGGTTATAGTTATTGAGACTGTACAGTTTGGGCTTTTTGCTGCTTATTCATACTTTTAATCCTGGGTTATCTTATGTGATTATCAAAGTGAACAGAAAAAGAGGTGTGGAAGGAGGGAAATACATGGCATTTCCTCCCATTTCTGCATTCACTTCACAAGTGTCAGAACAGTGCTGTTTTGACTACGCTTGGAACTTTTGAGGACTCATTCTGGGTGAGATTCACCTTTATCGCATGTATCCTTTTTAGGGTCTTTTCTTATGCACTGTGTTTCCTGGAGACTCCAAAGCTCCATTCAATACAAAGGATAGTTTGGACTTACAATGATTTTGTTTTCTAGTTTATAAGTGTTTAGTAGCCTAGAGTAAAGTGATGACAGGCATTATTGCAGATTCTGCAGCTACTAGCTAGCCTCAAGCTTCAGAACAGCTAAACACAAGCTCCCTGTCATAACCTTGGAATTGGGAACTTTGAGTGAATGAAAAATAGATGGTTTTCACAGATTCTAAATATTTTGATGTGAAATTCTCAGAATATATCTTTTAATCAACAGACAAAGTGATTCCCAGTGGAAAAACAAACAAACAAACAAACCCAAAAAATAGGACTAATGGTGCTGTGTGTTGCATCATGTGTCTGGTATTTCTCATCTCCCAGGTTCAGAGGCTGGATTCTGATTCAGAAGACAATGGAAAAATTCAAATTGCAGACTGATACCTGCAAATGCAAGCACATTCTACCTGAGAAGAGAATGAGTTTCTCCCATTGTACTTTAAAAATTCCCGTCAGCAACAAAATGAATATATTTCAGGGACAACAGCAACAAATATCAATTCAGTGATTTATGACAATAAGGAAACCTGTGTGTCAATCACAAAAATTGCAATGCACATGAGGGGAAAAATTACTTTCATCAGCTGAATAGGGACATTAGATTGCGTGACAAAAATTCTCATAGTTGGAGGTGCTAATGACGCACGTGAAGTTTGAAGTAATAATATGCTTTAATCATTTCTCTGATTCTTAATTTTGTCATTTCAGCTTGGACTGGGTGTGTAAGTGAAGTTGCTAATATTGACAGCTTTATAAACTCACTTGACAAAGCCTTACTAACTTCCAAGCAGCAAAGTTGATTTACATGAACCAAGGTGCTGGTCTAGACTTTTTAAATGTGTTCACATAACTTTATTGCTGCATACCTTCCGTTTTTGTCTACCTGTCCACGTTCCATACCAAATGATTTTCAAGTCCCTAAATAAAAGTTTATTGAGAGCACCACAGAAAGGTTTATTAAATTAGAGCTTGAATTTGAAAATACTATCCACAGACAACCCAAACAAAATCAGTAGAACTACATCAATTTAGAGCAGTGAAAAAAATCAATTGTGACCTTTTAAAAATTCTCCCTGTACTTGTTCCTTTAAATACAAATTATCTTAGGACTGCACAGTAGAGAATTCTTTTACATTACAGAGATTGAATTTATTTTTCTTTTCCTCTATTTTTAGTTCGAACTACAAAGACTGAAGTGTTAAACTTTATGAGGCTTTTTAATAGGTCCTTTGCCTGAAAGAGTAGTAAGGAATAAAAATAATTAATAATCACCTCATACCAAGCACTTATGTCATGCCTTTCATCTGAGGAAGTCAAACCACTTTATAAACAGCAACGAATTAATAGAGGAATGTTTTGCCACAGGCAAAAAAGCGAAACAAGAAACTATCCCTCTACTCCCTGTCGCCTCCTGAACTCCACAAAGGCAATAATTCTGTGAGTGAAAATTATACTGCTTATTAGTGCTTGTTTCTTACCACTTCTGGAAACCTGGATTGTGCTTCTGCTCTACACAAAATCTTTCAGTGTGTAAGGAGCCATGTTCATCCTAGGGAGGACTAAGGGCAATCGTGGCAGCAGCAAACGTATGTAAAAACATTACTGCGAAAAAGGCACAACCTGTTCTCCATAGGTATTGTAACCAGGATGAAAACTAACTAACATTGTAACCAGGAATTCAAATACAGCAAAGGTGGAACACTGTACAAACAACAATGAGCTGTAGGACACCTAAGCCCTGGAACAGATTGCATTTACTGTTAAGCCTCCATTACGGGAAGTTCTTCAGATTAGACAAATATCTTGTGTGGTGTTACTGACATTAATAATCTGGCCTTTGAGCAGGGGAATGGTTCAAGCAGCATCCTGAAGATTCACCCCGGACCTGCTTTCTATGAATCAGTTTGCAGGACAACAGTGAGTTTTGCTTGCAGGTTCAGATTCAACACAAGAACTCTAGAGATGGCAGTCTTCCAATTTCAGAGTGCTGAAGTAAAGTGGGTGAGAATTAGATACCAAGTTATTAGATGGGATTTGGGGGAGTTTACACCTTTTCCTTATAAAAGTGCTTCAAAAAAAAAAAAAACAGAAATGTTTTTTTTAAATTGTTGAATGTGGTTATATTTAATTATAAAAGCAGAACAGTGCCTAAGTTTTTTGAAACAAAGTTTTCAGTTAGAAATTTAACAGAAAGACTCTGAACATACTGTGTCTATGCACCTTCCAAGAAACAGTTAGTCAACAGAGTACTCAGCACTTTTTGTCCAGTATCCTAGCAATGACAAAGTCAAACTCTGGGAGATGTACTAGGCTCATGTAATGATGGTTCCCCCTTGCCTAGTCATAAAAACAAATCCACCAGTGTCACAGAAATGTGATTGTCTTGCTCCAAGATCAGTGAAAATCAAGTGAGTTTTGCTTACTTATGCCCTCTATATCTAGTGAGGCTCTTCAACAGGTAAACAACGATCATCTTGATAATGCTAGATAGTGAAACTTTAAAAGTAGTTTTTGCTTGAGATAATATATACCTAAAGCATTGCAGGCAGCTAATCACATTGTTAGAGGTTTTCTTCAGGTGCTTCTCTTGAAAACAAATATCTAAATCATGCTTAATAAGCTATTTAAACACTGATGAAGTTGGGTGTGAGTGTGGATATACTGTCCCTTTGCTGCATCTGACCACACACTGCAGGATAGAAGAATAAACAGTATAACAGAATAAACAGAATAAACTGTTCTGCTAAATGAGAAAGAAGTTAGACATGATATTACACTACTTGGGTAAATATACAGGATTCAACCTACTGACAGACTCCAGTCCTTATCCTCCAATCTGCTTAGAAAAGGTCGATGTAACAAGGGATTAAGTGTGTCTCTACAGAGCATGCATGTGCTTAACCTGTCAGGGACCAAGAGTCCAACGCCTTATGTACCCTGCATAGAGTGAGGTGCTTATTTAAGTACCTCTCATTTCCTCTAAAGCTCTCTACCTAACTGTTAGGTAAAAAAAAAAAAAAGGCATTTAATTCTCTCAGTAGAAATAAATTATGTATTTCATTATTTATGCATTACTATGTACTACATTTCAAGGAAAAAATCAACAATGTCGTGTAGGGTTCTGCACCTGGGGAAGAATAACCCCATGCACCAAGACAGGTTGGGGGGTGACCTGATGGAGAGCAGCTCTGATGAAAAGGACCTGGGAGTCCTGGTGGACAACAGGATGTCCATGAGCCAGCAATGTGCCCTTGTGGCCAAGAAGACCAATGGCATCCTGGGGTGCATCAGGAAGAGCGTAGCCAGCAGGTCAAAGGAGGTTTTCCTCCTTCTTTACTCTGCCCTGGTGAGGCCTCACCTGGAGTACTGTGTCCAGTTCCAGAAGGACAGGGAACTGCTGGAGAGGGTACAGCAGAGGACCACAAAGATGATGAGAGGCCTGGAGCATCTCTCTTATGAGGAAAGGTTGAAGGACTTGGGTCTTCTTAGCCTGTAGAAGGCTGAGGGGGGATCTAATCAACACCTGTAAATAATTGAAGGTCGGGTGTCAAGAAGAAGGGGTTAGTCTTCTTTCAGTGGTGCGTAGTGAGAGAACAAGAGAAAATGGGTACAAATTCGTATATAAGAAGTTCCATCCAAACATTGAGTGTGGCAGAGCCCTGGAAGAGGCTGCCCAGAGAGGTGGTGGAGTCTCTGTCTCTGGAGGTGTTCAAAACCTGCCTGAACATGTTCCTGTGCAACCTGGTCTAGGTGGACTTGTGTTGGCAGGGGGTTGGACTAGATGATCTCCAGAGGTCCCTTCCAACCCCATGCCATTTTATGATTCTGTGGTTATGTGATATTAATAGAAACTCACTCTATTTTTCACATGCTTTTTAGACTTTATATCAAGTCCTGATGAATTACATACTTCAACTGCATGAGATGTTTTACAGACCTTTTATAATTTTAGAAACGAGTCAAAAAGCATGTGGGTAAAGGAAGCTACTGGCAGAGTCGCTAGCACCTGGACTGCAGTATGTTCACAAATGATCCAGAAGTGAGAAGACTGACTGGGAGAAATGCTGAAATGAAATTTTGACACATGCAAAGTAATTTACATGAGGAAAATTGCATTCAGAATTCATAAATCAAGGTAGGTTCTTACTCATTGTGACTGGTATCCTCTGGTCCTGACTCCAGCTAAGATACTTGGGTGACACTGCTTTGATCTTCAAAGCAGCAGACAGCACTGAGAAGGAAAGAGAAATCTTTGTTATGCCGCTGTTTATGAAGCTTATTAACTGTGCACACAGTTCAAGCCACTGCACCTCAGGAGGAACTCCACAGGTCTGGAGAGGGCTGGCAAGGGTGATCAGAAATATAAAATGTCTTCCACACATAGAATCATAGACTCATCCAGCCCAGAAGGGGTCTCCAAAGATTATCTAGTCTGACCCCCCTGCAGTAGCAGGGACACCCCCAACTAAACCAGGCTGCCCAGGGCCTCATCGAGCCTCACCTTGAATATCTCCAGGGAAGGGGCCTCAAGGGGTCTCCCTGGGCAACTTGTTCCAGTGTTCTAACACCCTCATAATAAAGAACTTGTTTCTAATATCCAATCTAAATCTGCTCTTCTCCAACTTAAAGCCATTGCCCCTAATCCTGTCACTGCAGGCCTTTGTAAACAGACTCTCCCCAGCCTTCCTGTAGGCTCCCTTCACATCCTGGAAGGCTGCAATTAGGTCTCCTCGGAGACTCCTTTTCTCCAGGCTGAGCAATCCCAGCTCCCTCAGCTTATCCTCATAGCAGAGGTGCTCCAGCTCCCTGATCATTACATGTGTAAAGACTGAACAGACTACAACACTTCAATTTGGACAAGAGATGTTAGAAGGGAGCTATGATTGAGATGTATAAAGTAACAAATTATTTGAATAAGGTGAATGTGGAATGATCATTCATCACTTCTTAGAGAAGAACTCAGGAATACCAGAGACAGAATTCAAAAGAAAAGTAGGAAATGCTTTTGCAGACAATGCACAATCAAATTACAGAATTCAGTATTACAGAAGATTATGTACACCATGTATTTAGGCACACTTAAAAAGATGTAAAAGAAATTCCTAGAGGCTAGGCAGATATTGAACACTGTCTTACAGATACAACCTCTTGGTCTGGAAGTTTTTGCTTATGAATACAAAATAATACAGCATCTCAGAGTACAGATTACTATACACATCCCTGTATTTAAACTTTTTCACTGTATATTGGGGCAGACGGATATTTGGTCTCTCCTAGCACATCATATCTCATATTTCATTAATATTTATCATCTAATGTCCATTAGTCAAACACAACTTCTGGGCTTAGCTGATGCTTGAATACCGATTACCTATTTTTTCAGACAGTATCTATATCCTTTTATAGATTTAATTAGTTCCATGAAACATTGTATGAAACTGCCATATCAAGTAAATCCATCTTTCTGAACATGTATCTGTCATTAGAGGATTTTTAGAGTAGGTTAAATCATAATAGAATAGAAGGACGACTAACAGTTTTATTGCAAGATAAAGTTGTGATTCAAGAAATTGTTTCCTTAATAGTTAAAGCTACTATTAAGAGTTACACACCAGAAATTGCATCTACCATTTTATGAGCGATACCAGAGACAAAGAAAAAGAAAAGTCATTGTCATGGCAAACTATTACAATAAAAATAGCGCGGAATGCATGAAACAATTAGATTATAAACTGAAAGACCTGAAGTCATTTCAGAAGAAATAGCCTACTATTATAATCTGAAAAAAAATATCAAAATGATTGTGTCCCAGACTGTACAGAGTTCAGTTTTCTCATGATTGTACTTTGATAAGTGATGTGGCTGATGCTCAGCATCACTTTCTTGTAAAAGCGCCAAAGACAGGGGTAAAAATAAATAATCTAATAAGTGTATTGCAACTTCTGATCTACAGGTATATGATCTGGTATTTTCAGTATCATTTTACACAAATGAGGCCACCACAGAGACAAGAACAGACCAAGAACCAAGTGTCCTAGAAATTGGAATCTAAGGAAGATATTCAGCAGGTTCATTATGTGCCTGAGAAAATGCAGCTTTAAAAAACTGCAGGCACAAAACTGCATGGGCAAAAATGGAAGGAAGATTTACAGTCCTTTAAAAATAAAAAGAAAGATACTGAGACTGGTTCTGTCCATTTGATGCTCCTAGCATTGTACAAATTGGTTCAAACAAGATTCATATTAATACCAAGAATCTTTGCTGGTGTGAAACCAGCATCTTGTAGTTATGCTAGAAAGGAAAGAGATGTTTGAAGGAAAGGACAGGCATAGGAAGAATTTGGTTGTGTGTCATATTCTAGGTTATATGACATGGTTAAGCAGCAATTCCTCAGATGACCTCTGAAGTCAGGATGAGTTAGAGCTGGCCAAATGAGTTAGGAATAAGAAATAATGCAACAGAAGAAGCTTACATAAAAACTGATTCAGCATTCACTTTTTCAAACCACTTTATAAAATACTTAAATTGTAACTGGAATTCACAAGGAAATAAGAACACACCAAGAAGTAATATACAAAAAGGAAAAGGGATTTAATATTTTTTATTAATTGAATATATCTAGTGTTATAATTTCCCTATTTTCCAGGCTCTGCTAATTATTAAGGGGATAGCACTTCCAGGAACATTCACTCCTTTGGTTTATGAAAGAGGCATCAAAATGTAATATGTCAAATCTAGCAGATATGTCCATTTCACACATTCAAAGTGTACAAAGCCTTGAGAGCACTTGCACAAGATTTATCTTTACTCATATGAGTAATCCTAAGGAGTTTGAGGGAGTTACTTTAGGGAGCGAAGTTAAGCCCTGTTTGTTTGGATGGGAGAGGAAAGTTTTAAACATCCTGCACATAAGGTAAGATACCATTGTGTATAGCAATCCTTAGGAAAATTAGTCATTTCAATCTTTTTTCTTAATGTATTCCAGCTGCACAGCATTTAGACATATTTACAAAGCTGCAGTTAGGTTCCTTTGTTGATTGCTGGAATCTCAGTATACATATGTATCAGAGACAAACTGGATGGAGTTCAGAGGGAAAAAACAATGTTGATCAAGGGGCTGGGGGAACTGACACACAGTAAACAGATAGCTAGCTTAAGTAAAAGTTGTCTAAGGCAGAGAAAATGGCTGTTTGAAAAGACAAAATATACCAGATAGAGAATGAAGCATAATTCAGGATGCTGTAATTGAGGGGAGCACTGAGGGGACCAGAAGTCAATCAGGTTTTTTATTGCTTTGACAGTGTTATCCAGAGATATCCAAGGTCTTCCAGAGACACATTTTGGATAAATACATGTTTTCATGAAACCTCCTTACAAGCAAACCTGCAATGGTGTATCATTTAATTAAGAAATGAAGCCTGCTATTCTCTTTGCGACTATTGAACAAACTGTTTTAAAAACTGATTTTCAGATAATTTTATCTTTTTTCTGATATATGTTTTTGCACTTGCAGTTTGCATCAAGGAATTGCATTTGGGGAGACAAAAAAAATAAAACAAGCAGAAAATTCAAGCTGTTTTTTTCCAGAAATCTGTAAAAATGTCAACATTCACACAAAATAAAAAATAGGAAGTATAGAAAAGCACTGAAAATTGTATAAAACCCCACCATTTTCTTACTCCTTTCAGTGTAATAGTTCTGATTTCAATGAGATTTTCTCTTTCCAGTTTTGGTGGATTATAGTTTTGCTCTACCCCTAACCTGCTGCAAGCAAACCAGAAAAGCTATGATACTACTGGAGCAGGCCAAGAACCGGTTCGGACTTTTTAATGAAAATATGCTCCCAGATGTCCATCAGTCATGATGGGAAAAGGACTCAGCAGATCATTGATTACCCTGCACACTGAGCTAGATATACTTCCTGCCCAATGTGTTACAGAAAAAAGAAGTAATGCTTTGTCTATACCATAATCCACATGATGTCCAGTATCTAGGAAGTGATATACTAGGTCAGCTGGATTTATTTTCCTTCCCACACTATGCTGCCGAGCAAGCAGTCAGGAACGAGTGAAATACAAGGACACTGTAGTAATCACATTCACTGAGTGTCTGATATCAATATCTGACTTCTTTTTATGCAGACCAGTGGCCTATTTGCTTCTGGCCATCAGCAGAAGCTGCAACACCATCAAGCAGAGTGACTCAAGGCACCATAGGACACCATGATTTGATTCCGTTATGAGGTGTAAGCCTCAAGGTTCAATATTTTTGAAAATGTTTTGTCCCCTGAAAAAAACTGTGGTCCAGCAGTAACTCATATAGCAGCACGCACAGCAATATTAAAACAGAAAAGGCAAATTAGGTCTAAAATCCTAAAGCATGTTATTAACAGACATGTCTGCCTTTTGCTAAGAATGGGAATTGTCAAGCAGTGATTTTATTGCTTTGAAGCACATAAAGCCTCTAAAGTAACCAAATGTATCTCCCATACAGTGTTCTCAGCCTCTCTTCCCCCTCAACCTCCCCTCTCCATGGCTAACTGGATCTTACAGCTCTAGAGGAACTTTGGCTGTTATGTGGTAGGTGATAAGGTTAACGAAAAAATCAAAGCCTGATACATGCCCAGAGCATACAGAGCTGGCCAAAATGTTCCTGCAGTTGCAGAGAAGAAATTCAAACAAGGAGGAATTCCCCCCTGCAGATGAATGTCAAGACTGAACTCTTCCCTGGGTAGCACCTTCCACAAGCTACTAGCTCAATGGTATGGCAGTTTCATTACAGATTTGCAGCATTTACAGAGTATTTCATTACTTTCCTGTCCCTGTCCCTATTTTAAGATTTGTTTAATCATTTCTGTCTCTGTTTCTAGTGGGGATTTCAGTTTCAAAATGGGCTTGAAGCCAGAGATGTAAATGGAGGGCATAATATATTGCTTCCTGAAGGATGACATGGGTTAGAGGAGAGGAGAAGAGGAGAGCACAGAAAGAGAAAGAAGGAGGGGTAATGTGGGAAAAAATGTGCTCTTAAGATTCAGAACACACCAACTGAAGAAGATAGATGGTCCTCCTGGGCAGCTAGCAGACTAATCAAGATTAATAAAAAAATCTCTTAAAGGAGACCTTCAACAGAAATAAAATGACTCAGGTGGAGGAGCTGAAAGGAAGAGCCCTGGAGAGTGATGTGGGAGGAAAGTGAGATTCACAGAGCAGCCATTAAATCAAAATAGCTAGATTTGTAGCACTAGAGCTAACTAAAGGGAAAGGTGACGCTTGACAGACAGGATGGCCCTTCTGAACATTACAAGGATGCAGTTCAGGAGATCTTGGCCCTCCTAGAGATGAACAGTTTCCAACATGCTGAGCCAAGATGCAACGATAATAATAGAATCAGGGTCAGCTTTGGATATCTCTACTGAGCAGATCTTCCAGTAGCATTTATGCTTGCCTGTAGCCAGCCTGCTGCTGGCACAAATTCCTACAAGGAAAAAAAAAAAAAAAAAAAAAAAGAGGTCAGAGATTGAACTTCTGGAATACTTTTTCATCACAACATTATTTTTTTTTCCAGTCTGAATTCTGCTTCTTTGGAACCATAGGACAGAGCTTTTTTGAGGCTCATTGAGCTCTAACTACAGCAGTCTCAGGCAACATCATGCAGCCTCAGCAACAAACCCATGGAACTTTACCTTAAAACCAGGTAGGATTAATGCCTCACTTCCCTTTTGCTCCTGCTGAATGGCTGCTGTAGGAACGTCTGTCCTTGAAAACCTAGGAATGCTTATCAAATTTCCGGCCTAGATGTATTCCTGTCCAGGTTATACCCATTTGTTCTTGTGCCAATGTTTTCTTTCGGTTTAATCACTCTTCTCCCTCCCTAGTGTTCACTTAATTGCTTTTATCTGCTTGATTTAAGAGCTTGTTATGAAGTGGTTTTAACTGTCTTTTGGTTTGTTTCTAACTAGGCTGTACAATGCCCCAAGGGGTTTGGCAGGGGCTTTCTGTTGTCATAATTCTCCGATTATTCTTAATCCCATGAGCCATTGCTCTATCAGGGATGGTTTTGAGGTAATTAGAAACAGCACTGTCATGGTGTCACTGCTTGAACCAGGTTACTAAACCAATAATATTTTGTTAACCAAAATCCAGTTCCACTTACAGCTGCAAAAATTCAGAACGCAGACTCATTGGTGTCTATCGGGCCCCATCAAATGATGCTAAGACATTTTTCAGTTTAGAACAACTGAACTGCTTCACAGTCCAAGTAATAATTGGACACTGTTCAAATGGCTAGGGTTATTATTCAAATATGACTGGGGTCTAAGTAAATTGTTAGCTTTCAACACATACTCTCAGAAATAAAAATTATATTATTGATAATATTCCTGCAACTGTTTAAACATTTATATAAATAAATACACACTTAGATCTCTAAGTGTGTGTAAGAATCTCCTGCTCTTTTCTCTCTCCAATATATTGCCATTTCTTCACCAAGCAGGCTTTGTACCAGGACATAAATACTGTCCTTCCTATTCGCTCACATTTTGAAATGTAGGTCCTACAGCTAGATGGAGATGTCTTTTACAGTGTGACAAACAAACAGCAGTTCAATGGAAGTATTTTACATGTGGAAAGCATCACACCATTAAAGCGTCTACAAGACTGATGTCTTGCATTGAACTGTTAGAGCCATCCCCCACACAGCGAGTCCCTTGTTGCCTCCTTTTTTTTGGGACCCTGCAGCCTGACTGCATTCAGCTATGCAGTATGAGCAGGTAAGAGAGAGCTGTAAGCTTTCCATGTACCTGTTTTGGTACTCCTGAGCCATCAGACAGTATATGTATTTGATTTATTTAATGAATGGAAGTCTAATTATAAAGCAAAAGAAAGCACCGAAGTCAAATTTATGGGCCCCCTAAGATCACCTCACACATTGACAGGAATTAGTGGTGGGAGTTAGTGCTTTGGCACCAGCAAAGAAAAAGGTGTACAACTGCAGGCTTTCTGTGACTCTGAGGGGGGGACAGAACTGAGGATGTGCCAGCAGCAGCAGAGGCTGTCAGCAATGGCTTGCAAGCAAGTATCTCCTTGAGTCTAGGATGTTATGACAAGTGAAATATGGAGACTTGGATAAAATGTCCAGCATGTTCTGACAGCAGCCTGTCCCACTGTTTGGATATAACATGAAAAACTGAGTCATAAAGGACTGAAGCTATACAGTGCAACTCTGTGCCCATTTTTGGCTACATCTTGAATTACAAAAATTACAATGACTTCTTAGAAAGGAAAGCCTTGCATTTCTACTAATACGCTGTAATATTCCTGGAAGGGAGCCAATGTGTCAATTTAAGTACCCTCTCAAAGTGTGAGGGACTGTGATATTTCCAAGTCACAATGCCAGCTCAAGTCCTTCTGGAATGTGTGCCAAAGTCTTTCCACAGAGAAGAATGCCTTGCATTAAGCGTGTCATCCCTGGGCTGGCCCTCTGCTCCCTCCCTAGCCCTGGAGTCTCGGCTTTAACATTCATTCCTGTATCCCGTTTCTCAACCCCATGGAAAAAAAATGCTGTGGAAACATCCCCCATCCTCCTTTTACGTGCAAATACAAAATGAAAAATTTTCATGGCTGACTGCTGAATGAGCACAAGACAATGCTGTGTGGGGAATTTTAATGACACGTGTTTTTTATAACCTGGATGTTGTTGAGCATATGTAGACTGTACTCATCAGTACAGTTTATAACTTGTAGGTGCCTAAGGATCCAGCCCTGCAGAGGTGTTCATAACTATACAAAGATCTAAGCAAAGACTGAGCTGTCCCAGTGGAAAGCAGCAGAAGCTTTGCATGGGCACAACTTGTTTCAGAAAGACCTTCTGAGACAGGACATCTTGGTCCTCAAGAGTATCTCCAGACTTGTGTTACTTCCATTGAAAAATCCAGCTAACCATAATGTATTTGTACTCCCTGTTTGAAACTCAAGTCCTTAGAAGAATATAATTAGATATATTTTCAAATGAAACTGAATTTTTAAATTATTTTTTAATGAAATTTAATCTACTTTGTATGTGGCTTTGGCCACTTGATTGCATTCCTGTTATAGCCTTAAAGATGGTGACCATCAAAATGCTTTTTTAACTGTAGAAATTGAAATGGTCTTGATATTCTATAATTTCATAGAATCATAGAATGGTTTGAGTTGGAAGGGACCTTGAAGATCATTGAGTTCCAACCCCTCTGCCATGGGCAGGGACACCTCCCACTAGACCACGTTGCTCAAAGACCCATCAAGCCTGGCCTTAAATACTTCCAGGGATGGGGCATCAACAACTTCTCTGGGCAAACTGTTGCAGTGCCTCACCACCCTCACTGGAAATATTTTTTTCCTAATATCCAGTCTAAATCTCCCCTCTTCCAGTTTAAAACCATTACCCCTTGTCCTATCACTACGCCTCCTGACACAAGAGTCCCTCTCCAGCTCTCCTGTAGGCTCCCTTCAGACACTGGAAGGCTGCTAGAAGGTCTCCCCAGAGCCTTCTCTTTTCCAGGTTGAACAGCCCCAGCTCTCTCAGCCTGTCCTGACAGGAGAGGTGCTCTATCCCTCTAATCATCTTCGTGGCCCTCCGCTGGACATGTTCCATCAGTTCTATGTCCTTTCTCTGCTGAGGACTCCAGAGCTGGACACAGTACTCCAGGTGGCGTCTTACAACCGATATGCCTTGTTCTTTAGTTGTTTGGGTTTTTTGCTTTTGCTTTAAAAAAAAAGTTTGGTGAGAGAAAGAGCTAAGTGCCCTACAGTTCCTATATGTATAGAGGTACGCACAATAAAGCCAGAGGTTATTTAGGTAAGATGAAGAAAGACACAGTTCTTCCTTAGTTCCCATATTCCAAACCTTGAATCCCGATCACCTAAGTCCCACCTAGAAATGTGATTCTAGGGAAAAGTTGTCTTTTTAGACCTAATCACTCATTTTTCTCCTCAGATCTATTTTTTATAACAGACAAAACAAAATGCTATGCTAAGTTTTACACATACAGTCCAGAACTGATTTCAGGTATTATGTAAAGGAATAGCAATTCTAAATATCATTTAAACACACACATGCCATATACACACTGTGACATTGCTCAAATATTCACAGAGCACACAGCATTTTTACTACCTCTGTTGAAAGAATTGTGAAATTGAAATCCAGGCAACCTGCATTGGGGCTGGGTTTTTTGTATTTTTTTTTTTTTAATTCAGAGATACAGTAAAGGACATCCTTCATGCTGTAAATCAGGACAGTGCCAGTAATTTAAACAGACACTGAGTTAAAATCTATTTTTTAGGGTATGTGTTTGCCTTTAGGTGGATATGGGATAAATTTTCACAGCTAGATTGCTTCAATTGCCCAACCTCACAGAAAGATAATGTCACTGGCTGAGAAAGGATGCATATATATTTCTAAGAAAAAATACATAGATAATGTAAAAGTAATCTATATGTAATTAATTAATTTATTTAAAATAAATGTAAAACTATTAATATAAACACAATATTAATATATTTATGAAGACATTATTTTATTAATAGTGTTAAAATTCATTAGCATTAATATTTCTTTTATTTGCATTAAGAAAGTTGTTTATTTGCTGGGGTTTTTATGACATTAAATAAAAGGAAGATAGGCCGACTTTATAGCTGGGACAAACCAGAATAACACAGATCAAACTCTGGAAGCCCACATAGGCAAAACAGGCTGACCATGAAAAATATTGGAGTGTCTTTTGTCAAAATTTCTCAGGCATACTTTGTGATCAAGAAATAAAGCCCAAAAAAGTGTGTGTTGTCAATTAACAGTCTGCTTAGAGAGAAAAAATCCCCCCTAATGGCTAGCTTGGTTTCTCCTTCTTCCTAATGAAGAAACTGGTGGAGTCTTACCCCTCAGACATAATGTCTTGGGATTAGGACCTCTATAGATGAGAAGCTGGGACAGTGTTTTATTTTCTCTGCAAGTGAGAGAAGCAAGTTTCTTATAGCATCCATAGAGAAACTGAGTCCATTTCTCACACATTTTCTTTGTTCCTACACTATCTTTAACATCATAGACATCTCTCAGTCTCTCCAGAGAAGGCTGAGCTCTCTTCTCAGTTATGCTGGTGAAAATCCAGAGACTGTTTTGAAAGTATACTAAGTTTTGATCTTTGGCTTTTGCTCCCATGGGAGCTACTCCTGTAAAATGCTGAGTCCTGCTATCAAAATTAAAGGTCTTGGTTGTGACTTTATGCATGCTACTTTTCTACTACTGCAAACTCACCGATTTAATTGTGCTTGTTACTGATTTACACCTGCGAGGGACCTTTACGGGGCTAGAGCGGCAGCTGAATGAAGTGACCTCCTTGGAGGACTGGGCCTGCGGTTTGTTTAGAGAAACTGGTATGGGTCTGAAAAGCTGAAGTGGTGATTACAGAAACCACTTGCCTGCTTCAGCTCTGTCCCATGTGCCAACAACAACAGTGTAAAGCAACTTTCGGAATCAAACCTGCACGAGAAAGCTGAGGATGCACTGAGGCAACAGTCAATGAGCAGGACTCCTGCCAACTTTCAGCCAGCACAGGCATTTTATTCCTTTCTGATTCACTTCATAGACAGATTATGCTGTTCTCTGGTATTGAACGCAATTCAGAGTTGCTTCAGGAAACCAACAAGAGCATTTTCAGAGCTTTGGCACTGTCCCCACTGGCAGCAGAAATAATCTACTTGGTGTTATCTCCTTCCTTTGTTCATCCCCATGACATCTTCCAGCTCTTCCCAGCTCTTAATTTTAAGTTTACTACTGAATAACATACTGCAGCTTGACTCACATCTTCACTTTCAAAATTGGAATGCTTACATTTCCTTAGCAATATTGATTAATGAAACTGAGATGCAATAAAGTACAGATATTGTGTGAGTAAGAGTCAGAAATACAAATTGTATAGATTTTATAGATAGAACTAAGGATAGTTACCTTTAATATATATATATATATATATTTGCTGTCTATAACAAAAATTGTCTGTAAGTACTGTCTAGAGAAATTAATGTTGCAAAATACATAAATGCTTGTCAAGAACCGTAACAACACTTAGTTCTTTATCGCTGAAAGATGTGATGCAAAATGGGAATGAACCTCTGACAATCACTGGGTAATTTACAAGCTCACCAATAAAAGAAAACAGAAGTCATTACAATAACAATGAAAAGGAGTTCAGAGGCCAGTACACTGAAAAAGCGAAGATGATAAGGGCCAGATCCTCACCTGTAATAAATCAATACAACTTTGATTAAATCAACAGAGCTTCTTTAATTCCATACTCTTCCCATGAATTAATTAGGTGCTTAATTGTAAAAATTCCCCAATGCATTTAGGAGGGAAAATCTTAGACAGTATTTTATTTAGAAAACACAAAAATGGTGTACATTAGTGTTATAAATTCTTGTGGTTCCACTGAAGAAAAAGAAATAGCTGCTTACACCTGCTCTATCTAACACAGCTTAGCATCTTGCTAAAACATTTTCTAACATCTTCTAAGCCCTCACTTGAGGTTTTCTCATTTCATTTTAATAACATAGAGGGAAAATCCCTTTGGAAAGATAAAGGGAAATCTTAAGTGTACAATTCCCTAAATTTTAAAACTGTTCCTAAAAATGAATAAAAATAAATACATATGGAAAAATGAATCGGAATTACTAGTATTTGCAATATTTTAAGATTTGCTTTACATTTTTGCAGAGACAAAACACTGTTCACCGTATCTCATACACCTAACCTGAAACTAGAGGCAGATAAATAGCATTTATTATGCTTTAACGACTGTTCAAAACTAAAATTAATATGCTAATATTGTGAAAAATGTTTGTCCTACATTGAGATACAAGACCAAAACATCATGTATTTGTCATTTAACTTTCTGAACAGGTAGAAATTGTCCCAACCAAACTATTTGGGAATATATTGCTTTTACACTTTGTTCAACACAGTCTGCTTTCTCTCAAGTTCTCCTTAGGATTCACAGGAACTGTACTTTAAATTCTTCCTGTCACTGTTCTTTTGCAGCCTTGGATTCAACACTGTATCCTGAGATACACTTTGCTCTTCTGACGTGTGCAGCCCACATTTCTTACACCTTGGGGTTAAATGCAAACCATCATGTCATGAGTATGGCCTGCACGGGAAACTGATGTTATGAGATACCTGAACAGCAGCTCACAGGAATATTGAAGAAGAAAGGAAGTGCCTGATTAGTGTGAAACTGCACCGAAAGAAACAATTGAAAAAAATCTTTTAGTGTAACCAATATCAATGAAGATGAGTTTTTTACTTTTTCTCCCCCCGTCCACTGAACATCCAAAAAATTTGAGGAAAACTGTAACTTCCTTCATAAAAAGAAATACAATGAGTATCGCGGTTTCAGCCAAACCCACCAAACCCTGAGCCACAGATGCCCCCCACCCCCCCTCCCTTTCCCCCCCCTTTGGGGGGGAAAACTCATTTGTCCTGGTTTGAGGTTTTCATAGAAACTCAGACAAGTAGTCCAAGGCAGGAATCTGATTTTTGATTCTTCTTTTATGTCACTCTGCTAATGAAGAGAAGATATAACATGAGTAAGAAATTGTCTTGGGTTCACCAGTTTTATTTGTTTTGTTTTTATCTGGATGTGAAGCAATTTTATTCTCTGGGTTTTAAACACTTCAACACTCACTTTGGAGCTTAAAGAGTGTTTCCAAACTGCCTAAAACCTAACAAAGGGAATGTTTAATTTACCCCTCTGCTGGTCACAAAGCAGTTAAAGGATCAGTATACATTCTCAATGCTCATAAAGCTGGAAGACTTTTATGATCATATCTAGTGAAAGTAATAGGCCATTTTGCTTCTTTTCTTTCCTCCAGCAACCCAGACCAAAAAAAAGGGACATTTCTCAGCAGAACAACCACCCACTACCAGCAAGGAATTGAAAAGTTTATCCACTTTCCTTGCGGCTGAAGTGTGCTTTTCTGTTCTTGCTGTGTTAGCCCCTAATACCAAATGTTAGTCTTGTCTGCCTTGTGTTTGCCATTAGCAGTCCCAGAGGAGTTACCAAA
>VZRU01014671.1:84821-123283 GCA_013398155.1 Pedionomus torquatus | reverse complement strand
AAAAAAAAAAAAAAAAAAGAAAAGAAGAAATAATTTAGTTCTTCACAGTGAAGCAAGAAAGATAGACAATTTCATACTGTTAGATGCTGTCTTGTGATCACTGATTATTTCTTTGACTCCATTGTATTGGTATTAACTTGCATAAAACAGGAGTTTCAGTACTCAATGTGTGCAAAGTTGTGGATGTTTTGTTTAAATCTCAGAATATTAGTTATGGAGAGGCCAGAAGGAATCTTTCCAGTACCATTCTGCTTGCTTACAAGGAGATGAGTTCAGAACAACTATTGTATAAGCCAGCAAACACCAACTTCACTTCAGTAGAAGTTATTAACAATATATTCAGGATCAGATTTCATAGAATCATAGCGCAGTTCAGGTTGGAAGGGACCTTTATAGGTCATCTAGCCCAACATCCCCTGCAATACGCAGGAACATTCTCTATAAATTGAAGACATGTGGATTTGACAGGTAAACTGTTTGGTAGATGAGGAATTGGTTGGATATTTGCATCCAGAGGGTAGGCATCAGCAACCAGATGGAGATAGTGAGAAGGTGTGTCCCTCAGGGGTCAGTATTGGCCGCAGTACAGTACAGTATCTTCATCAGTGGCATAAACAGTGAGATTGAATGCATCATCAGCAAGTTTGTGGATAACGCCAAGCTGAGTGGTGTGACTGACAGACCTGAGGGATGGGATGCAATCCAGAGGGACCTCAACAAGCTTGAGAAGTGGACCTGTGCGAACCTCATGATGTTCAACAAGTCCAAGTGCTGGGTTCTGCACCTCGGCCAGTTCCTAGTATCTATACAGACTGAGGAAAGAAGGGGTAGAGAGATTTGTCGAGAAGGACTTGGGGATGGACGATGAAAGATGGACATGAAGTGACAAAGTGTGCTTGCACCCCAGAAAGCCAATCACATCCTGGGCTTTTGTACTGTGCTATGCAAGAATGGAGTAATCAAAGGGTGTTAATGTTTTAACACAAGTAAATCTATTAATCAAAACACAATTTTGGCAACAAATACATAAATATAAAGTAAGTATTGCAGTAACATGGGATTTGCATTTAAGTTTTCCTGTATTCTAGCTCAAAATACTCACTAAACTATTTTTGAATAGCTGATCCAGATTTATCTTTGTGATAACTTGTTTTTATGTGGACTCTGAGAACCGAATCTTTGCAAGTCCAAATATTTCAAAGCCAGAATATTATTTTAAGAAGAGGTTTCAGTGATTTTTTTAATCACCTAAGACTACATTGTTTCCTCAGGTATAATGTTAAAATATTTTGGAGAAGGTTTTGTGTTTGTTTTTTGTTTCTTTCTTTCTTTGTTTTTCTACAGAAACAAACATATTGTGTATTTTTATTAAAATACACTGGCAAAGTGAGCATCTCATTTGAGATCTTGGAAGCATTCAGCACCACCGCCAACTGTTCTCAACAGTCCAATAGTGGCAAAGGACTATGTTTTCCTATCGGAGCTGGACTCTGGCTGCATTTTTGAGTACAGAGGATGATTACTCTACTGTACCTTTGAACAACAGGCCTGAATAGGTGGTAGTGTGAAATAGTTGCAAAAGTGATTGTGCCTCAGGCTGTTGTAGAAGAAGTAAATTCATGTTTTATCACCTTCCTCTGCCTGTTACAATTTTGTAGCCTGTGTGCACAAAGTGTTATCTTTCTTTCTCTGAATTCCTTTCACTGAAGTTATTCTTGTAGCTTTCAGTACTATTTACTTCTCCAACAAACTATTCCATTCACTTACCTTCCTGTTTTCTTCTCACTTCCTACGCATTATCACTTTATTCCACTTTTTTCACCCAGAATTGGTATTATGAAAGGGAAGTTCGTGTTAAGCACATTGTTGGACCCACAGAATGTGTTATACACACAATCCTACATGTGCAGAGGACACAGAGGTCAAATTGTCTATAAATAGGGGTCAGTGATAGTAGACTGCACACTGAACAGCAGTTGCAGTAGCAAGTCACTGCAGATGACACAGTTTTGGTATATCCAGCTCATCTCTACTGGGAGAGGAAAAAAAGCCACAAACTGGAAAAAAATCCAGGAATTTTTAGCCCAAGGCATCGATTACATGCAAGCTGACATTCATAAGCACAGAGTTTACCCTAAAAACACAAACCATACAACCCCACCAAGCATCTGGGCAGTGAGGATCTTTGTTGTCATGCAGTAGTACAATTTCTTAACCAATTCACCCTTAAATGCAAATCCCAATCTTTGAATGTTTTTTATATCTTCCTTTCACAGGGATGCCAAGACTATACCCCTCTTTCCTCCTCCTCCCTCCCCCAAAATTTGTGCACCCCACACAGCCATACATGAGCCTGTCACACAAGAATTAATTGCTAACCAAGTTCCACAACAGTAGGGGGTGTTTTAACAGCACAAGCCATTTAGTGTGAGCAGGGACATGTCTACTGCCTTTTAATAACTAACCAAGGATAATTCCATAGAAGTTTTGAATGTTCTTCATTTTATTAAGCTGATTCAGAATACCATCCCTGGGAAAAACAGAGTGAAGCATGGAAATTGCCTTAAAGAACTTGAGACGGGGCTGCAACAGAAATGACATGTGGCATTTCTCTCAGTGCAGAGTAAGACATGTTGCATGGTTATTTTTTTCCAAATGAAACAATTACAACTTGCTGTAGGTATCAGATCACAGGACAAAAGCCTGTGTGTGGGAGCAGGACTTAGAACTGCATTGCATGCTAGGAAATGTGTTGGTTCTAGCTGGGCATTTGTAGGAGGATTTTCTGAAATTTACTCACTTGCTCAGTCAGAACCCAGATCTGTTACCTTTTTAGATACAGTACAATATCCATTCTTTTCCTGAGATATTCTGAGAAACAGAAATCTTGCATGGAAGACAGCAGAAGACAGGTTGAGAAAAAGTAAGGGAAGATACAGGGAAGGTGTCAAGATATGATGAAGAAAGTGAGCTAATCACTAAGCATGTGGACTTCGGTACAGAAAATTTAAACCTGTGTGATATTTTGAGATTAGTTCAATATAATCATGGTTCCATAAAAAAATCAGTGATTCCTGAAGTTTTTCTTTACTTGGGTTTGATATGAGCCAAAAATATTAGTCTTTATTAGCTGGATTTTAACTAACTGCAGCACTGACTAGTGCCTTGCTGCAAGAATAATCTCTAATTTCAGAAGAATTAGACATAAAAAAAAAAGTTTAATTTTCTCTCAGGATAAAAATTTCATCTTATTCACTTCATAATGTTCAGGCAGAGACCATGATAATTAAGGGAAAGCCAAGGTGCATACTTTGACTATAAGCAGTGTCATGAAAACTGTCCTTAATTCCTTTACATTGCAACTACTTACACATATTTCAAATGATTATACAACGCAAGAAAATCTTGCTTTGTATTAAAACCAAAGCCTGCAGGCATAGAGCTTCTCTTTAATAAGCACCACTGGCTATTGAGAGAAGACATTCATACTGGGGAATTACCTTTAGAAAGAATTTCTCAGCAAGGAGAAAAAGCATTGAATTAAACACTAAAGCAAAGATGAAAATCAAACATAACATATATTAGAGAGAATATACATGCAAAACCTCTTAATAGTTGCAAAGCCCCATAAAGTTTCCTATTGTTACTTGTTCGACCAAGCTTGCATGACTCATGCATTAGACTTTGCCAGTCATGGACAATTGTGTGACCATGCCCATCTAGCTCTAATAAACACTCTCTGTTGTCCTCTGCTCAACATGTGATTTCTTCATTTTCCTTCCTTGCAGGGCATTAACCTCAGTTGCTATTCTGGTTGTGCTTGATAAAGGAATGGCTCAACTACAGAACTGGAATGAGACACATGACAGACAACAAAACCTGTGAGATGGAACCTTTATACAGTCACAGGCACGAGTTGAACATCGATGGTATTTGGGGAAGAGAGATCTGCCATGACCTTGTAGCAGAACAGTATTTGGCATGAGTTGCTTTAGATGACAGAGTGAAGAGTTAGTTACAAACTAAGAACTAAACTTAAACTTAACTTCAGGCATGGACAGCCTGAACCACAGTCAAGTAGCACTATTCAATCAAAAGGACATACTGGATTTTTTCATTCAGCTTTTTTTTTTTTTCCGCTTCTCCTATGATGAGACTTGGGGTCAAAAGCCTAGCAAAGCCATGCCACGAAGTCTTCAGACTGAGAAAAAATTATGATTTTAAAATCCTCTATGTTTCCTTATGGCTGATTTTTTCTTTCTTCTCCTTCCAAATAAAAGTAGAGAAGGATGGATTGTGGGAAAAAAAATATGTTTACATGGTTAAAAGAGATAAACACAGCAATAAAATAATTAAAAAAAAAAAAAGTATTCTGCTATTTCTTTGAATTTGGTCAGAAAAGAACGTGCAAAAATCTCTTTTGCTTGTTCACAGTTCCTAAAGAATGGTCTTGACTACAAGCATAGTGCATCCTCGATCAGCTGTCTTCATGGGTGTGTCTCACACTGCATGCAGACCACTGGCACATACCTTGCCTGAGCTCAGCACTACATGATTTCCTTGGAGTCCCACATGTTCCACGGGGCAATCTGTGGCTGTGCTATAAACTACCTTTACCCTGAGAGCAGGATTTGGACTTGTGTATTTCCACTTAAGCCCATGCCACTTGATCAACTGGGAATCTTCCAATTCTGCACCTGAACACATTCAAGCTTGGGACCTGATCCTACAGTGCATGGATGACCCTGTTGAAATCACTGCTTGCATATAATAATAATAATAATAATAATAATAATAATAATAATAATAATAATAATAATAATAATAATAATAATAATGTGTTCCTGGATACCAAGGCAAACAGGCATAGAGCAGCCTATGTCCATGCTAAGAACTTGCCTACAGGAAGGAAGGGGGACTCAGATTGCCTGCTGGGGATGAGCCTGGTATTATCCAGCTGCCAGACCTGCCTGGCAACTGATGGGCAGACCATTGTTTGAAACAGTCCCAGTTCAAGGCACGGACTTCTTAACAAATCACTACTGCAGACAATCATAGTGAGCTTAAATTTAATATTAGAGACAAATGCATTAAATATTTTGTCTATTGACCCTAAAGGAGTATTTAGGCAGATAGTTGAGTGTGCTGTCTAAGTTTTTGGAAATATCCTGTTTTTCAAAAACATAGGCCAGGATTAACAGAGAATTTAATTTGACCCAGAATTGATTAATAACCCCTGCCTGTGTATCTGCACTAGCTCAAATGGGACTTTCAGTTTTAGGCTGCCTGAAAGTCGATCCATGCCATGTTTGCTGCCCTGCCCCTCCTCCAGCAGATGTGATTTCACACTGAGCTTTTAAAGAATTAAAATGTAGAAGCTCAGCCAAATGGGCAACAGCATCCATCAGATAAAAAGTTTGAATAGAAATTGCTTTAATTCAAATAAATGTGCCTTATAAGGTCAGAACACACAAATATTAACTACAGGGTACATAAGCTAGTGCTGAAAAATGTTCCATTGACTTCAAAAGCTGACTTCTATTAAACACACCTTGTTAGCTGTACTTTGAATCAAGACTTTTTCTCTTCTAGCAAAGATAATCTCAGGAAAAAAATCAGAAACTTTATTGAAATGCTTTAAGAAAAATGTCATTGCCCATCTATATTTCCATTGTTACACTAACTTTTGTTGCTACGCTTCCAAGTGAGTGAGCGAGGCTGTGAGGCATTTTTGTTCATAGAGTGCTTTAGTATTTTACCATCCTTTGGTTTGCTTTTTTTTTTAATATATTTTTATTTTATTATTTTATTTCTTCCAGTAAACAAAATTGACAAATGAGAAGAGCACTGATTTTTGACATTAAAATTAGGAATGTAAACACAGAAATCAGGACACGTTTCCCTGTGGCTGGGAATTATCAGTATCAATATTATCAGATATATTGCATGCAACTGTGACTTTCATTTCAATGATGGGTTACCTGCTTGAATTGAACAGGTACAGTTGATGCTATGACATCAATCCAGCAACACTCTGAGGCCCTTAACTTTGGAACTGTTTGACTTAGTGGTAGGTATTTTTATTTTTGAAATAATGTATTTGTTTTCTACTTTTCCTTCATTCTATTTCAGTTTGCTTTAAATATTGTAGTTCCACCAGATCTCACAGATATAGAAGCTTCAGTTAAGGAAAAAAACTACAGTACTGAGTTTTACCTCCCTGCAGTGAAAATTTTAGTGTGTGTATTAATGTTTTAGTAAGCAGCTCTGCTGTCCATGCCAGTCAGTTCTCCAATGATAAAGTTTCTTAGTCCCCCAAACCAAGGGATACAAATATCTGAAAGAAACTTCCTGAAGAATTTCACTGGGGAGTTTTCTTCAAAAGCTAGGTCAGAGCACTAAGTACACAATGTTCCAGAATGTGTTTGCTTTCAAGGATGATGTAAGTCATACATTCATGGGAAAGATGTGCTGAGAGAGACTACCTAGAACTTCCCTTGCCCCAGTGCAGGATCATAAAGCCATGTGTGTCCTGACAAATTTCTTTACCCCATTGGTGAGGACCTTCAATGAGCCATTTACCACAGCAGTCTGCAGCAAACAATTCTGTAGCTTGGGCTCTCCAGGTTTTCTTGTCTAACTTGAAACGGCCTTTCTGCAACTTATCAGTTCTCGTCCCAAATCATTCAGGATGTGAGCTGGTTGCTTTCTTCCTCCCTGCAGAAGGTTTTCATGAGCTTGAAGTATTCTATCATAACACCTTCTAAGTTCTCTCTTATTTGGTAAGCAATTTAAATTTTCATTTTTCATCATATATTAAGTTTGAAATGATATTACACAGTTGATCATTGTTTCTGGCATTTCCCGGGTTTTCTATGACTTGAACTTGATCAGAACTTGCTCGTACATCCCAGCGGATGTGTTACCAGAGTATTGTATGTATCTTGCAGGCTAGGCACTCCTTTGGGTGTCCCAGTGTGGAATTTTTCGTCCTTGCAAAATAATGGTACTGTGATTCCAAATACCTTTTTACTCATGTAGAATCATTAAAAAAATAAAGGTATCTACTCCCAGTTTCAGTATAAGTACTGGAACCTAACTTTTTCATGTAGCTTTAATTTTAATTTTCTTCTTAGCGTTATTGAAGAAACTACTTTTTTACAGATAATCATGTGAGTTCTCTTAAATTAAGATGGTAATCATAACAAATGATTAGAGGCTAAAAGTATGCCTATTGTTCCAAGAAAGACTTTTTCCATTTCCTGAAAATGGTGCCTATCATCAGCTAACTTTTTTCTGCTGCAAGAATTCTGAATTATTCCTGTGAAGACTGTATCTGGAAAAATCAGATACCATGAAAAAACCACAAATATTACATAAGTCCAAAGTACGTGCTAAACTGGTAAGCGATGTAACACATCAGTGTAGTACAGAGATCTATAACTAACCATAACTTTATTGCCAAAACATTGATACCTATATTTCATCCAACAGAGAAACTTTGAAAAAATACTTTCAGAAAAGTATTTCTGAAACAGTTTTTGGATGAATACTGCTATGTTATTGTGTATAAAATATTTCACATGAGGAAGTGCCAGTACTTATTAGGCACAAAATTTGTCACTTATTATTTTAATTTATATTATATTTAGAATCTCATTTAATCTTACTTTGATAATTCTTACTCAAGCAAATAGGCTTACAAGTGAACTATATATAAATGTAACTTGGCAAAATGTACCACTTTTAGGAATAGCTCTGAGGAGCGATGGCTTTCAGGGTGTGACCCTAATTCATGGTTCTTGGCTTGCATTTTAACACTCTGCCTCTTGGCATGTCTACAGCTTGGAGTACATTTTTTCGCTATGTCATCTTCTATCTACCATGTTAATTGTTATGAACTGCTCTAATTATTTTAAGACTTTATCAGATTATTTTTAATAATAGAGGAATAATTGCAGATGACAACTTTCCAAGAAATGTGCATCAGAACTAAATGTGACCTTGTTTGTGAATCCCGCTTGAAATTTCTCCTTAAATTTCCTGATTTCTCTAGCCTGGGTGCAGGGGTGTAAGAAAAACTCAAATGTGAGCATATATGATGGCTGAAGTTCAGTGCTAACTCAAGCATATGGAATACCGATGTCAATGAGGATGTAGCAATTGGTATTCTTAAAATAATTTTAAGTAATGTTTAAATTAATAATTTCTAAAATAATCTATTATTTCCCACCACCATTCCACCAATTAAAGAAAACCATGCTCAGATTTATTTTACTTTTAGTAAAACATTTGTAAGACATGCCACGGAAAAATCTTCTCTAGAGATGCTGTCAGATCCTGGAAATTCTGGAACTGAATTCCAGTAACTCAGGTAAAAATGCTTTTCACATATGAAATGTGAACAGCCTCTTGAATCTAAGTTTTTAGTTAGACAAATTGTTCAGAGCTTATCCTCTGCTTCCACATCTTCTTCTTTGTCTTTACTTCAAAACTACCATCTCATGAATGGAGAACCATTCGGCTGAAACCTATTTTTCCTCGCAGGTAAAACTGCTTATAAGGGATATCAAAACCGCCATGGTAACAGCGCAAACTTGCTGAAGAGCATGTGGTGTCCCCTATGGACATTCCCTCTTTCTGTATCTATTCGGGACTTCAACCACAAAGTGGTGCTGTTGCAAAAGCTAACGGTTAATGGGGAAAACCAACTCCCTTCTTTTAAAATGACCCAAGGCATGCATTAAACCCAATAAAATTGTCATCCATTTACACATGGACATGTATATCTTCCTATAAATATTCATTTTATTTAACATCAAAAGCAATTACATTGGTTCCTGTTAATATGTAGAAAAAAATGCATGTCTTCAAAGCATATAAAGCATTACATATTTTGAAGTCTGATCAAGGACCTAATTAATCAGATCATTGTCTAGTAATTACTCCAATTAAAATCCCCAGAATTTAAAGATTGTTTTTTACAGCACTCTGAGCAGTATTTCAAATTCTTCAAGACAGAACAGAGACTTTTTCAAAGTAACAACTTTTTTTTTTTTTTTTNNNNTTCCTTGTTTTTTTTTTTTTTTTTTTTTTTTTTTTTTTTTACCATGTGAGAATAAAAAATTCAGAAACATCATTAAAGTATTAAAACACCCCACTTATGCTAATGGTTAGTATTTAAAAAAATAAGCAAACCCCACACCCAGAATAACAGATGAAGATGTACAAATATCTAGAAAAAAATGGCTTCAGAACAACAGAAATGCCGCAGAAAAAAGGTTGGGAAACGGCAAGGACCAACCATGTCTCCGTTTTCTATAGTTGTGAAAAAACCCTGTCTACAATGCTTTTTACAGTGCACACATATTTGACAAGATTAAGGTGTCACATCTCAAATTACAAGGCGTCTGATTGCCCACAGACCCAGACCCAGGGCAAACCCCCTCAACTTGGGCAAACTGCCTGGCTCTTACAGGTTTGCCTCCCATCAGAGGTAGGCAGCCCCTCTGCCTAGGATATTTACTTGTAGCTGACTTACTTTCTGTCTTTTTTAGCTGTGCTAGCTGCAAATGTGAAGTTCCCGGGCTAGGGCTGCCTAAAGATGCTTAACCCTTTACCTACCTCTCAGGGAGCATTCATCAGCCACAAGAAATTTTTTTATTCCTAGCATTGTTTACCTACTTCAAGAGATTAAAAGCTGATTCATATTTCAGGCATTTCTCAGATCTGACTACAGTGCTGGGGCCAGGGGGACCAAGGATTTAATTCTGATTCCCTCTAGCTGAAGAAGCTCCAAGAAGGATGAAGACTATATTCAGCCAAATGGGCAAGACAAAAAGGCTCTAGAGCTATTCAGGGTTTTGAGTGGTTTTTCGATTGGCAAAGCAGCAAGTTTTAGTAGAAAATCTTAGGAAGCAGCAGTGGAAGATGACTCTTCTGCATCTGGGCAGTTAGAGGGAATAAGTGATGGAGGCAGAATTAATGAGATAGATACAAATACAACTACAGATTTTCTAAAACCTGTAGAGTTCAGGGTACCCTAAATAGAATTATGTTATGGTTGAAAAAAAGTCAGATAGAGGACAGCCACAACAAACAACATGACCATATTTCAATCCACAGTGGAAAATATTTCAACAAAACTGTGACAAATATGCAGGTAGATTAAAATGTTTTAAAGAAGACAGTACAACACTTTGACAGTGTGAGAAGGCTAATCATCCTTACATAAGGAGGGGAAAGAGGAAAAATTCCTTGGTTAAATAACAAAAGAAAAAACTTCATGAGCTAGAAAAGGAAGTATTCTTTAAGGAAACAATCTGGTGTCTCTTAAGTTCTGAAATATTGTATCGTATCTTATATAACCTTGTTCTTATGGTTATGACTTGCTCAATTAGAGTTGAATCAAATAGAAAAGAAAGATGACTTAAGCATGTAAATTTAGAGGGAGACTTAGAGGCAGTATGCAGACATGCAGCTAAATTTATCAGCCATCTCTGTGAGCGATCACTCTAAATAAAAAGTTTGGAAACCAGTCGCTGCTGGTTGCTGATGAACTTTCCATGCTTTTGGCACTCACCATCCTTTACTTAATGGACTAATCTGAAAATCAAAACAGGAGGAATATCTGGACACAAATCTGGTCTTAAGAGTGGATATTTCCCCAACACTTACTTTCGTGTCATGGAGGGTGACTTGGTTGACAGAAATATTGATGAAAGAAATAAATTTTTCTAAGATTTTGATGTAATAATAAAACAGAAAAGAGGACCCAGAGAAGGAGAGCAGAGGCTTATGGCATTACAGTTCTCTATTTCACCTGTTTTACATGTCCTGTAATGACTTCTGAATATGGGTAAGAATAGCAACACATGCTGGCAGTTTGACCAAAGGGTGTGCATGTACATGTGTGTGAGTGTGCATGTGGGAGACAGAAGGGAGAAGGAAGGGGGGGCGGAGAGTGGATGGACCATTAGAGTGCAAACACAGGGACATTCCTGTACTAAAATACTTGTCTTCTGAGAATCGCAGTCTGGAAGCGATGGTTATGATTTAACAAAAGAATTCTCTAAAATGTTCCCTGGTGCTAATACTGTTCGTAATAATAGGAAAAGATTTTGCCAGGAAGAGGAATAAAACCATCAATTGGATTAAAAAAAAAGAAAATAGGCATATAATGGTTTTTTGAGAGCACACGGGGGAAAAAATGACCTTCACAACGGTTTTGTTTTTTTCAAAAAATGCCTCATTCTCTTAAATTTCCCAACCAGGCAAGGTTATTATAAATGGTAGGTAGGGAAAGCAGAGTGTGGCAATAAAGGGGTTAATCTGCAGAGCACAGAGCCATCTGGCTGAGCTGGTTTGTTATAATCGAGCAGATTATGTTCACGGGACTCAGAGTTTAAGGCTCCTCTCCCATAGAGCAACTCTGCACAACCCAAGCAGACCAACTTTGGGACTTTGAATGAACGTATTTACTTCCACCTTTCTCTTCATGTCGACTTTTCTGGAAACATTCACACGGATGCCATGGTTACTCCTACCACGGTAAGGGAAATTTGACGTTTTCTAATAGGGTCCTAAGAGGGCGGGGAGGGAAGGGGGGGAGAGGGGTCCTTTAAAGAAGTATAATGGGGAGGAAGGGGGGGTGTCTTGTAAGCAGTAGATCTGTCCCAAATGTTATTGCCTTTCCCATTGTGCCTCCTCCTTTCCGGACGCTTACTTGCCCTGTAGCTTGCTTTAGTCCTGAGGTTCCTCTCTCCTCCTGTTCTACATGCTGTTGTTCAGGTCCCTGGCAAGAAAACAGCAGGGGAGAAATATGAGGTGCTACAGGAATCTGATTTAAGAGGTAAAAGCAAAGGAGACTCTTCGTTTTAAGAGGGGAACCAGCAACTTCAGAAATAACAAAAGGGTTTGCAAATCTTGAGAGTGGATTGCAAGAGCCAGCCTTAGAATATGCATTTAGCATGCTTGCCCTCAGGGAAAGCTAGAGTCCATGACAAGCAAAGTCAAAATTACCAATTTCTGCACCTCGCTTGTCTCAGTTAACTAACTTGACTGGAGCTTTCTTTTTTTGTGTGTGCCAGACACTGAAAACCCTATTCGTGACCTTTGAATCAATCCCTGTTCTCCTTAAACCCAAACACTAAATTCTACGTGAGGAACAGGAGATCAAAGGATTCCCTGAACATCTGTGTCTAGGTGAAAAAGATACAATCACTTTGTGCTAGGATGGCAGGAAAAATATTCTTACGCTGCAATTTCCAGCATTTGGTAACTGCCTTCTAGGAATGCAGCACACAACTAATGAACACAGACGCACATATAGAGAGCAAAATAGAAAGCTGTTTCTCATCTAAACAGCTGAAATGCAGCTTGAAGCGTCAGTTACTGGCGAGTCCTTATGGAGACACCAAACTGCTATTAGCCAAGAGGGGAAAAAGTCCATGAATGGTTTAGATAGTTTTCTGATCAGTTCTTAATCCTTCATTAAAATAAACGGGAAAGCTCTGTGTTGGTCCTATCTCTTGAACTATAAATATGCAGTATCCGGAGAGATGGATATTTTGGATTGAATAGGGCTGCTATGCACACATTCTCTGGGTCCTATATTGCAAAACCAGTTATTTAGAGATGAGTCGCTGTGTGTCAGGGGGGTTGCTCCCCCTCCCCCCTTTTTAAATAGACAGGGATGTGTGCTACATGGTCCAGTCAATTGTTATGAGCTACAGCCTTTCAGAAAGCACGCTTTGCTCTTAGGCTCGTGTGATTTGTTGCATGAGGAGTGCAAATGGTATGTAAAGTTTGTCTTTACATTGTGCCTTCAGGAAAATACCCAGACACTAGGAGAGACATTCTCTAGCACAGAAATACCTGATCTGTGCATGCCTGCAAGTGGAGGAGTGGCACAAGAAACACTTATAAATAAGATGCAAGAAAAAGGAAAATCTAATAATATAAAAACCCCTAACAACTCACTTTGTGGCAAGGCAAACAAAAGCAGCAGAGAATGGAAGAGAGTTCAGCATGGTTCCAGCTCCTAGTAGTAAAAAGACTGCTCTTAGATATATGTGTCAGTACCAGGAGCTCTGCATGTGAGCAAGGTGGGAGGAGAAAAACTAGACATGATTGCAGGTGGTGGACCCAAAATATGAGAAGAAGAGGATGTACCAGCAGAGCCAGGAGGGGCATGCCTCATGCAGAACGGTATGCAATGTTGAGGTATGCAATACACGTAAGTTTAGGTGTTGGGTTTTTTTTTTTTTTTTTTTTTTTTTTCAGGGAAAGGAAAACTAAATGGTATGCAGAAGGACAGATGTAAGGAGTTTGGAGGGAAAGTGTTACTCACTAAAAATGCTATATATTAAGTGTTGCATGTTGGGGTGATGAGGGCAGGTAAGCCATGCAAAGGTGATCAGCTTAAAAGGGAAATTGCCGCAGGTCAACTGGAAAAACAGGATCTTTGTAGGTGGAAAAAAGTTTAGGAGCTCAGAAGGGGAAGTAACACTTGAGAGGGATGGGAAAAGGTGCAGACTGGAGGCTTTCTGAGGGACATACAAGGATGCTTGGGTCTGCAAGGGGGACCTAGGGCATGGAGTGGGAGTGGAGGAAGAAAGGTGAAAGCACAGGGCACAAAGGATGTTTGGAGGAGGAAAAAAAATGTGAAGTATTATCTATTTGGAGAAAGGTATGGAAAATAATCATATACATGATGCTTGTGGGGGGCGTCTAAAGGAGACACTTTTGATTCTATGAAGAAATAGATATGAGGATGTATTTGTGAGGAAGGTGTTAGAGTATGAAATGGAAGGCTTGCGTGGTGATGGAAACACATACCGAGAAAAGGAATGCAGAGGCAAAAATGAGCTAGACAAAGATAGGTTGTGGTGATGGGAAAAGGGTATAGGGACCCATAAAGGTATGTGAGGAGGCAGTTGCTTAGGGAAATTTCAGAGATTGGAAGCCTGCTTGAGTAGATCTATAGACACGTTCTGGCTGGTTGCAAAGGAGAGACAGAACTGGGGAAAAAGCCATGTGAAGGTGCTGTGAGGATATGCAAGATAATGGAAATCATGGGGGGCAGGGTGAAGGGTGATACAAATATAAAGATGTGGCTGGTACTGAGAAGCATGAGAATAAGGAAAAATGAGGAATGTAGGAGGCATAAGGAGGAAATAAGGGCTGTGTTTTCTGTAAAGATGCCTGGGCAAAAAGTGTCTTAGAGGAGGTGTAAGGAAAGAGAGCAGAGGGTGGGAGGACATTTGGTTTTGTATCCCTTTATAGGTGAAGAGAGAAGGTAATGCAAAACTACAGGAGTGGCTTGGCCAGCAGAAACAGAGGATGCCTTCTTACTGGGAAGCTGTTATAACATAAGGGAAGAACAGGTAATAAGTTACAGGTGAAGCATTTGAGGAAAATAATGGAAATTGAGGAATAGTATCAGAGGGGTGGGAGGAGAAGAACAAATAGTCAAATAAAAAAGAGTGATTTTCTGTTAAGAGAGACATAAAAAAATGTGTTTATATCCCTGTGGTAGGTACCGGCTAAGTGAAACATCAAGACAGAATGGAACAAACGGGCTAGAGGAGAAATTACTAAAGATATGAAGGGGTGGGAGGAGAAGGAATAGGAAGAAAAACGACCTGGAGGACTGTATAACCCACACAGCTGTACTAAAGTCAAAAGTAAACTGTGAAGTGTGTCAGGGCATGAGTGGAGTTAGGAGCTGTAAGGCATGAAGTGGAAGTGAATGGGAGTGACAGTTCGTGTTACGAGGGGTGAGAAGCTCAGCAGAGTTTGACACACGTTCGTGTGCAGGTGAGGAAAGTACCTGCCAGTTTGTGTGTGCCTGCTTGTAAGGGTTGTGGAAGGGAAGATGAAGAAAGTGAAAAGTTGTGTCTAATAAAAGAGACTTGTTCACACAGCATGCTCAAAGTAAATGAAAGAAGTACAGGTAAGGATTGCAGACCTGGGTGTGGGGCCTGGAAGAAAGAAAACAGTTTCTGGGTGAGGGAAGAGTGATGAGTGGGAAAAAGTTTATGACAGCTTAAGTGATCTGTCATCTGCCTCTTAGTTTAAGGGAAGTTCTTTAAGCATGTAGGCTGTACATGCAGGCACAGCAGCATGAGGGCAGGGTGGGAGTTAAGTGCAAGTGGAGAGCAAGGAAGAAGCTCAGGTAAATGCATATAGTCAGTGACGGTAAGTTCACGGATAGATGAGATGCTGCATTTATGTGCAGGTCAGGCACAGATGTGCTCAGTCAGTGTTGTTCTTATGTGACTGGCAGAGTTGTAAAGGGAAGCATATAGTAAGAATTACCCAGTCAATCTGCACGAAGAAGCTGAAATCAGTAAGGGGCATTTACAAGTACTGGGTTGCTGTAAGGGACATATATCTGTGTGGAAGTTACAAACACGCATCCAGAAAACTATGCTGATATGTAAGATGACTGTCAGAGACCGACTGGAGAATCGTGTGTTCACTGCAATTGTGGCACAACTCTCCATGTCGAAATAAGTTGTGCAAGAGACACAGCAGAGGTGAGTTTCATGAGTGCTAAGAAGCAATGTTTGCTTCGAGAAGGAGGGTAGGGAAAGATGACTAACTGAGAAAATGGTTTGGTGCGTGGGTAGCGATAAGACCAAACGTGCACTAGATGCGCTTGCCTTCTGCATGACGTGTGCAGAAGACAAGCTGCCCTTTAGAGATTTTGCAGGCTTTTTCTAAAGGACTACTGAATAATCCTGAGAAAATCCCAGGATGCCTAACTAAAATATTTACACCAGCTTCATTTGGAACCATATCAATGTGCATTATTTTCATGCCTTAAAACTTCAATATGCTGCTGTTGACACACAATGGCATTGCGATTTTTCTAGGACCAGTTGACAAGGCTACTGGGTAGTTCACAGCACTGTTGGATGAACAACGATTGGGTTGAAGTACACATAGGGAGTACAGATGTCAGGCAATGGAAAAAAGAAAGTGCTGGCTTTCGCCATGGCTTGAAGCAGTACTGGAGTAGTGTGCAGCTGGTTGAAGGTTGGAAACATAGAATATACCTTGGGTATGAGACAGAAATACTAAGGATGTTTTTCCCTTCAAAACAACCTCATATATATTTTTTTTTTTACCTGTTCTACAAACATCTTCAAATTGTCCAGTTTGCCTACAGCTTCAGTGTCTTTTTAAGCACTACACTGAGTAGGAAAGTGCTTATTTCCATCCACAGCTGATCAGAAGATGGTGATTAATCCTGCCAAACTTGCACTGAGAGAAGACAGTCCAATCACACCAAACTGATAGAGTTGAAGGCTGAAGCCTCCGGGCCCAGACCTTATGTAGCATAAGTCACATGAAAGTTCACAGATCCCTTTCTGGTTCATTCCAGGGATCAATGCCTGCCAGAAAAATAGACAGCCTGTAAAAATACTTTGCTAATAAGCAGCCAGTGCTTGTGCAGCTATGGTCTGTGTTAGGAACCCACAGTCCTATTTTATGCACTGGTTGGTTTCCCATTGTGGAGTCCAGCTCAACTCTCCAGCTGGATAAGTTTTCTTGGCAGGGCTTGGAGTTGATTGTAGTTATTGTGGTGGTGGTGAGCTTCCCACTGTGGCAGGTTGCAGGCAATGGGGACAGTGATGCTCTCGTCCATGAGGGGGAGATGTGTGACCACAGCCAGTGGTCCCAGCCACTGGCATCCGGCTAGATTAAAACCACACAGGGCAGCCTGCTCAGCCCATTGCCACCAGCATGGCCCAGGGTAGTGTCTTGGCCTCCCCCTGCTCCCCATCCTCCCTGTCACATTGCTGAGAAAATAAAAAGCAAACGGTGGCATCAACCTGCCAGCTGGCAGGGAAAAGAGAAAAGACTTGATGGGTACAATTAGGGCCAAATTGTTGCGGAAAAGGGATCAAAGCATGAGTGACTGAGTTTTGTTCAAATGCAGAGAACATGGGGTATGTGTGCCCGCCTGAACTCCTTTGTATCCATGACACAGCCACAGAAATGTTTTTGTGAGGGCTGGAACATCTGTGCGTCCCTGCAGATGTTTGCTGGTGTGGGGCCATGTGTGTGTCTCCTCATGGTGACTAGGAGCGGACAGTGGAAAGAAGCGGTGTGTGGGTAGGGATGACTGAGGTGGATGGCAGCTGTTTCTGTGTGGGAGACAGCCGTCCCTGTTCGTACATCTGTCGGGGGGCGGGGGGGGAGGGATGTGGGGTAAGATGTTTTCTGAGGGGACAGATGGGATGTGCGTGTGAAGAGAGAAGTAGTAAGGGTGGATATGGAATAGTTTCAAGGTTGTGAAATGAGTGCTAGAGGGAATATACAGAGCTACGTTCCTGATTGTATCATGAGCTTTAAGTCAATAGAGGAAGGGGACTCCTCCACAGAAACCCCCAAGGAAGGTTATACTTCCTGAGGAGAAAAATACACTCAAGCATCCAGTTCAGCTAAGACTCACCTTCCCTCCTTCACATACTACAAGCACCTTGCTGCTTGAGCAAGCTAAGCAAGGTGACCCTTTCCTTCAGGGAGCAAGCATTCGGAAAGATCAGAAAAAGACCATATACTCCTCCCTCTCTTATCTTTCTCTACTTTTCTCTCCACCTCTTCACACACATATGAAAGAGTCTTTCCAAATTTGGCTTCAAAGTTGGTGTTTGAAACCCCCCTCTGTGGAAATGTGTGATGAAGATTTGTGTGAATGAAGACACCGGTCTGTTGATGAAGGTTGTGTGTCTGTACATGTTGAAAAAAAATGTTCATTGGTGGTTAGGCGGTGCTCAGAGAAACAACCTGTTGGTTGCATTTCAACGTACACTGAAGGCATAGCAGGTAATTTCATGTTTCCATCAGGCGGTGTCAGAAACCAGTGTGCATGACTCATTGTCCCTCTGCCTGTACTTAAGAGGGAGTCACTGCCCACCTAGCCATGTAAATATACAGACTCCATATATCAAGGTCCATTTGTGTTATCTATTACAAACCTGTAAGAGGCAAGGAAAACATTCTTGTAGGAATGCATCCTATAGGGGAAGATTTGCAGCACTCCTCCCAACATTTTCTGTGCTTCAACTGCATGCATTGCCCATAATGGAATGACAGCAATAAATGTGAATCCTCTCAGTTACTCTTTCATACATACCTTCCAGCAGTAAATTCCTTTATTTTGAGTTTGTCCCTACTATAGTTTTTACACATTTTATCATACATTAGCCATGCTAGCATGTGAGAAAGTGTTAATTTAGTTAACTCAGAAATACATATTTCTAAGCTATACCCTACAAAAATTCACCCACATTTACCAGAAGTCTAAATTGATATTTTCAGAGGTAACTGGCAGTTAACAGGGGAGTAACAGAAGAAAGAAGTACATTGTGCTCTATGCAAATGTTTAAAGATGCCTTTATGCTCAGAAGTGAATTCAGGTTGTGAGTGTGAAGCTTAGGCCCAACGACTGCTGCTGAATAACTCTGTGGTTAGAGAAGTTCTAAGATAGCACTCTCTCCTGTGGCTTCTACCTCAACCAGGAGGGAACAAGCACACTTGCAAGGCAAAAGCACCTTTTGTTCACTTGAGAGATGGTTCTTGGACAGAATTTTTGTTTCTACTCCAAACCAAGATCAGATGTTACAGCTTTTAGCTATCAAACATAGACCTCATAAATCCAATGGAGGCATTTAATCAGTTTTTCCAGTATGCTGTATTTGAGATAAACGTGTAAGTACCACAAGATGCTGACATCTATGGTGAGTTTGGTTTTAGAAATACTAATGATAATGATAGAACTGATGTCTTAGGGGAATAAAATAAATAGCATCTAGTCAGCTGAGTCAAAAAAAGAGAGTAAGTTAGATGCAAAGGATACAGCAGAAATATCTAAGAAATTCTTGGAAGAATGTGAAGACATGACTGCGTGTGTCCTCTCTCTACCATTCCCCACACTTTCCTGCTCAGTCCTAGCACTAAGTGGTATGGACAAAACCAAACTGTAAGGTATCAGCAAAAATAAAGTCCTCTATCATCATCTGAGCAAAAGAGAAATTTTACCCTGCTCTAGATTTGGTAATGAGAACATGGTCATTTAGAAGGACATGACATTTCATGTGCTGAGGATCTTTCCTGGATTTGTATATTCAAAAGTTGAAAAACATTCATTCAGTTCATTGTTTTCAGCTCCTGTGATAAATACAAAACTCTTTCCTCCACTCATCTAACAAACAATTTGCACAGTCTTATTTTACACAACTGACTTGCTAAATGTGTGATGCAGATAACACCATGGGATATTTTCTTTGCTGCATATTGATATTTGCATGTTCTTGCACTTAGATTCCCCAACATCTTCAGCAATTTTCCTTCTTTTTTGTTGTTTACTAAATATATTCATCAAATACTTCACAGAAGCTGCTTTTCTTTGTTGAGTCCTATTCTTTGTCTTACAGAGTGCATAGGATTTCTTTTTTTTTCCTTAAGTCTTTTCCTATTAAAAAAAAAAAAAAAAGAAAAGTGGAGGTTTTTTAAAGTTTTCTGACTCCCCTCAGTTTCATCCACATCTTTGTAGCACTAAAAAGTCCATGACTAAGGGTGGCATTCCAAAACCAGAAAGACCTCTTTCATCTCTGATAACCACCTTGCATTTATATGTTCATACTGTAACTATACTGAATTTTTGCACTCTCTAGCTCCTCTTCTTCTCTGTTCTGCTATAAAGGAACTTCTGTGTAATAAATACAGCACCAATTTATTGTTTAAATCATGGCTAGCTAATTTTCAATATTATGCCTTTCCAACCTCCTTCCTGACATTTAATATAGGTGCTTTGAACTGATTTTCCCTAGACCTGTTATCTTGGCTTTTCCACTTTGAGTTTCTTATTTTCTGCAATTTTCCTAACCACTCTCTGTCATTCTATATAATTATTTTTATTGTATCCTCTCCATCCTACAACTAGTTTTCAGGCCAGGTTTGCTTTGCAGAGTAGATGTGAGATGTATATAAGCTGAATGTACATGTGTGTGGGGATGACGCATGTGTGTCTGTGAATGGAATAGGAGAGGTCAATATATAACTACGCTGTGAGAACACTGCCATTTCTTTGTCCTTCTCTTTCTGTCCTTCCTGGCCCTGTCCTTGCTGTGCAAGACTGCTATATAATTGCTCTTTTTTTGCATTGACCAACTCATTGCCCCTGTTGGAATTTTTCTACAAAATTCTGTCTGCTTTCCTGTCAGATAGTCAGGCACCTTGTCATCACATCAGTGTGCTGAGTAACCCCTTTTCCACTCCAGCTCTGCCACTCAAACCACAGCATCTGTTCATAGGCTGGGCTTCCCCATGGTCATTCCAGACCACCATAGACCTTACCCCCTTGCCCTTTACTTTCAGTTCTTTCTTCAGCAGTGATTTCCTTTGTAATGCAGGGAGAACAGCTGACTTAGACTGGAAGAACTGAGATCCCTCAAAACTTTGGACAAAATATATATCTTTTTTTTAAACAAAACAAAACAAAACAAACAAACAAAACCACCACAACCAAACCAAACCAAACAAACAAATAAAATGAGGAAAAGAGATTTTCATCTGATGAGGAATACAAGATATTAAAACATCTCCTGTTCACAGGGACTACTTACCAGCTTCTTCAGACATACACAAAGTTGAAAGTGGCTGTACTTTAAAACTCCTTGGCATTAGTACCAATGAAGGCTATCAAATTTTTGAACCCATTGGACCTAAGGCACAGAAAACAGGCTGACACTTTTTTCAGAAGTGGAATTTTTAGCATCAATAGTAGTAAAAGCACAATTAAACCAATACCATGAGGATCTGAAAGTCCTACAAACTAGAACTCTTAAATATTCTTGGTTTTGTAAATCAGAATATGAATACTTACACTTTACAAGTCTATGAGTTAAAGAAGAGGCACCCTTTGTGCTTGGACATGTGGTCAGTACCACCATCAGCCAAACACATCCCTCAGTTCTTCTGTGTGACATCAGCACATAAAGCAGCCTACAAGAAGCAGGCTTTGCATGTTAACGCTTTACACCACTTTGTGGCCCTGCTTTATTTATTAGTATAGGTGCCACCTAAAAGTCATCTCTGGACAAATTGTGTATTGGTGGTATAGAGTGGCTGGTATAGTCTGGCTGCTTCTGCTGGCAGGTACCATTTGCAACAGACAATTTTATATAGTGAAACTCTTTCTGAGAGATGGCAAATATCTCACCATACCAGAGCACCTTTAGGTAGTATTGCCTTAGTATGTCTTTCCTCCTGGATGGACCCTATGCATACTTAGAAAAAATATTGAGTCAATTTCTAAATACAAAACCTATGCATGAAGCAATCTGGGCAGAGAATTTATTTTTCTGCTGAGACATTGTATTTTCTCTATTCAAACTGCCTTTGTAAGTATGAAACACTCAAGAACAACGTTTAGCTTTCCTGTTGAAAGAGTAACAACTGCAGGCTCTGAGAAAAAGCAAAGCATTCTAAATACTACTGTAAGATGAGTTTGGGAGGTCGTTGTTGTTCTTAACAAAACCAAACAAAAGCTTCATGGAGTTAAATCTTGCTCTGGGAAGTTAAAGCTGATTTTCACATCTCCTAGAATAAGGAGTGATCTCTCTTGGAAGAGTTTACATTTTTAAGAAATAGGTATGTTTTGAATGTCCAGTGAAATATACAGATTTTTCTCTTTTTTTTTTTTCTGTCTCCCCTCTACTAGGAAGTATTCCTGTTCATTTTGCTTTGTTCTTGTTCTCATTAGCCTTGTTCCTCTTTTCAGTTTGCTGTCCTTTGAACAGCCATTAGGCAAATCTTATTGGTTTAGTTGTTCTTTGGCGAGTTCATCTATTTACCTTAATCTTTCTCTGTGTCTCTGGTTCAGATTGTGCTGTTACTAACTCAGCCTCTGATGACGGGTTTCACATCAGTACATTCACTGAATTCAATGCATTTATTTCTGATTTACACAGAAGTTGAGCAGATGTGGAAGACCACCTGATTGTAGGGCAAATTCTGGCCTCAGTTGCACCCAAGCAATCCTACTAAAATTAGCGAGACTGTAATCAAACCTTAAACTTGAGCCTCAGTGTTAGGACTTTTTAAAAACATATTTTTAATATGCAAATCCAAAGCATTTTAGGTTGCTGAATCATTGAAATCAGAAAGGGGATACATTAGATATTAGATTAATAATATACTTGCTTGAAAAACATGTAGCAAATCTTTTTTTTTTTTCTGGAATTTGCCCATTCCTGAGAAACAAACCATTCTCCTGTTTGTTCTTCTAAATCTCAGCTAAGTCATGCTGGACATCAAAGTTTAAAAGCCTGGCAGGCTTCTGCCTCACTCAAAGGTCTGTCTCCTTATTGACCCATCTGTTGGTTGCTAGAGACATCAGTTATCCACAGACCAGGATACTGGTAATTGCAGCTGCAAGGACACAGCCAATGAGGCCTCTTGACCTGGAGCCAACCAGGACATCATACTGTTCCCTCACAGGGGACTCTAAAAATTGCTGGGCTTGGGAGGTCAAGTGGAATTCCTCAGAACTGGACAATTAAAACCGCAAAATTTGTCTCTTAGTACAGTCTAATATCTCCTAATATGGCTTGTGCTCCTAAGATCTCAGCTAGCCAGCTAGCATATTCTTCAAAGCTCTATCATGTCTAATTTTAAATTCATCACTCCACTTAAAATCTTCATACCAACCCACATCCAACTTGTGTGCCACTAGTTACTACAGTATTGAGTGCTTTTCTGTGTAAAAGTTGTTAGCAGCAACACAGTCCTGGGTGGCAGTAGGACAGTCTGGCAAAATATGTTTTCAGAGTAGAGCTTTGGTTTTACTTTCTTTTTGTCATTATTTAATTTCTAACGATCCTTTTTAAATGACTGTATTCTTTCAGGAAAAAAAAAGTGCAAATAAAGGGTATCACTGTTGAAAATAACAAAAATACATTAATAAATAATCTGTTCTTCAAGAACAGCTCTTCTTCAGGGGAAAGACTTAGCAGCACCTCCCAAAGTCAACTGAGCTATGTCTATAGCCTGGCAGCAACCTGGATGGAGATCCAGAAAGTAATTTTATACAAATTGGCATACCTACACAACACAGCACTTTACTCAAGGGTAGTCTCCAGCCAATTAGCAAAACAGCACCAAGATAACTAACTTTATTTCCTTATTTCTGCTTGGATGGCATTGTAGCTCTCCATAAACAAATTGCCCAAAGACATTCTGCAGATTGGTGTTAAGACATTCCCATGTGTACAGATGCTCAGGTAGAGTGAAAGACATGGCACTTTATAAGCCAGCAACCTGCAGTTCCCGCAGCACAAGCACAAGCTTTGCCATGAAGAAGATAACTGCTTGCTCTGCCATGTCCGTGCACTGAGGCTCCTCTCAGTTATTCAGGGCTGTCTGGTGGGGCATGTGAACTTAGCCACAGCCATTTTTTCCAGTTCTCTCGGGAGAAAATGTTCTTTTAATATGACTGGAGTCAGAGATCTTCCTGGTCCTCGAAGGGAACTGTGCAAAATCATTGGCAAGAGGAAGGTACGGACAGCTTTTTGTTATCTAAGATACTCAACCGTGTTCATACACATATACCACAGCCCTCCTTCAGCCATACCCATACATTTGATTATTTTCATTTTCATTCATAACCATCCCTAGAGACTTGTTTATTTCAATTGCTTTATGAATTTTTCTTCAAGTTAACTCCTTTAGTAACACATTGAAACTTATAGACTACAAAGTAGCATCCAAAATTATTTTCTAGTTACCTGGCAGATTTCCATTGTTGGATTTCCCTTCGTTTTTTTTCTGTCTTTTCTCATCCATCAGCTTCTATTATCCTCCTGCTGATTTTTCTTGAATAGTCTGTTGCAAGCTCCAGAGATAACTGGCTTAACAGAGGCCTAATTCTGACCCCACTTACATGGAAGAAGCCTAATGGATCCCCAGGGAATGAGTTCATCCTGAGGCAGTGAAAATTTAGACCAGAGTCAAGACCCGAGAACTTAACAGAGAAACTATTGCAAATAATGAGGCAGATGAGAGTGGTTATTTCTTCACGAAAAGGCTTCTTGGTATAGAAACAGTAGTCCAAATTTGTACTAGCAAAATTTCTTCTGAAGTTCTGCTGTGGCCTGTCTACTGCTAGATGGCTTCAAATGTGATCAAATTACAAGTCTAATACCACTCTTGTTTGTTTGCTTGCTTGCTTGCTTGGGTTTTTTTTACTCTTTTTGCAAATATGCGCCAATGTGATGACTCTGGCTCTTTCTTTTGTGAATTTCACCCCAATCAGTTCTCTCAGGCAAAACCTGAAAAATGAAACCTGACATTTTACCCTTGATTGAGGCAAATAATCTTAGGTGCCATCACTAGCCTTCCCCAGGAGCGTGGTCCAGAATAAAGGACTTTAAAAGAATTTCAAAGATCCTTCTAAAAGCCATAAAGTGTTTTAGCAATTTTAATTTTTTTCATTCGTTTTTCTTACTGAAAGGAACAGATGGGAATAGAAGTAAATTCTGCCATCTGGAAAGACTGAAAGATTAGTATGAAAAGGCCAGGTGTCAAGTTTGTTCAGCACCAACCCATCTTTGCCAATTATCAACATCAAAACCTAATCTCAACAAGGGCTAAATTACACTAAAGAGAAATGATTTTAGAAAGCCATTTTTTCAATATCTTTTTGTCACCTAATTCTTCAACTGTCTTGAAAACTACGAAGTTATTCAGAGAAATACTTAAGAAACTAATTTGAATTTTTCTCTCTCATATCACAGGAAATTCTCTGCCGTGGTCTTTCCTACACTACATTTAACAGTGCAGCCTGGATTTCAGTTAAAGTCCATTAGCCATGTCATAATCTTTAAATATGATGCTAATTAGAATTTATTTTTGAGTAATCTGGACCTTCTTCTTACAACAATTTGAAATGGAAATATGGCACCTATAAATCTTCTTTGAGTGGGAAATCACAAACCTAGAGTCCATCAGAGGCCTGTTCAGTCTCTTGCTATTGTCTGATCCACTGATGTTTTTGCTTTAGATATAGTAAATTACTCATGTATATGTAAGGCCTATATATATGTATTATAGATATATAAGTGTACGTGTACATGTATATACTTACATAAGTAAATATATATACATGCACTGAAAATACATAGAACAAGACTGAAGATGTCCTGATCCTTATCTGCATAGATTTTCTATTTTTTTTTATTTTACAATTCTGAGAATTCAAAATGCCTTTGGTTATAATCTCATGATTACATAAGCAAGTATTCTTACTTTAAACTTCCCACTGAAGTACATTTGAATAAATAATAAAATTTCTCCATACTAATGAGACTTGCAATACAGATCCATGAAAATAAATTTCCCCCTATAATATAGAAATATGCAACCTGTAACAGCCTTGGACCATGGATCTAAGTTGTAGGAATTCACCATCATTGGTAGCATGGATTCCATTTTTTAAACCTTTTTTTTCATTTGTGTTTCTATTTTTCTACACTACTTTAAGGTAAACATATTGCAGCTCTCTCTCACATTTCCCACTTGTGTGCACCTACTTCTCTTAAAAAAAAAAACCCAAACAGTATCTTTTAACTCAAATTTAGGGATGACCTTGGAATAAAAAACTGTCACATGACACCACAACATTTCTTGATGCCTTTCCATCATTTCAAGTTTCACTTTAACTTGGGCACAAAAGCGAAATATGTAAGTCAGAAAATCTTAATCTAAATTCAAGGTAATGGTCCAGATAACATACGTTAAAAGCCATTCAACAGTTCCAATCAATACTACTTTTTCTCTTCAGCCATGCAGAATGCATACACACTGGGTTTCTTGGTAAATACCCTCAGCCCTGTTTTGCCATCTTTTGCAAAACAATTTTGCTTCTCATTTGCAAAACAATTCTTTCCAAAAGCTGGAGCTGCATAAGCCAGTACTTTTTTCCATGCATAATGAAATCCTTTATGCTTCTTTTGCAAGTTGACTCTAATTTCCTTTTGTCAAATTTTACTTGTGATTTGTGATCCTCAATTTTCTCCTATGTCTGTATGTTCTTATGGGTTTTGTGGTTTGGTAACACAGTCAGCTGTGGCCTTCTTTTGCTTTCCTTCCAAAACATGCAATTTTTCATAGCCCCCCCCCCCCCAACATCTATCGGGAGTTTGTAATTTATTATTGTTTTTTCAGTTTGATGCCTTCATGCACCATTCCTATCTGAAGAGATACAGTCCACAAGCTCCCCTGAAATTGCATGTTTGCTTGAAAAAGTCTCAAATATATTGTGTAAAAAAGTTTTGTCCCTTTTTTTTTTTCTTTATATATACTCATACCTTTCAAAATTTCCCTCATTCTTTATTACAGTCTGGTAACTGCCTTGATCTTTCTCTCCTAATGCCTCTTGACATGAAGACATAGAATAGTTAATTATTATTGTTCATTTTCTTTTTCAATGGTGTTCCTTATTTTTGTGAGGAGACAATATTGTGATTGAATCTCTTCTGCTTGACTTCGGGAAAGGTTAGGCTACTTGGAGACCTTTGGCATCTCTAGTATCTCTCTCATCTTCTTTCTGCTCTTGATATTCTTATATATTCTTTTTTCTTGTTTTTCCTCCTGCTATAATGCACTGTGCCAGGCAGAACTCAATCAGAAAGAGGAATTAAGGGAAAGAAAGCATCTCTGCCTTCCTCTCTCAGAAAGACAGAAACATAAGCTAGTTTTTAATTGTTAAACCCTGTATGTTTTAAACTATTTAAGGGCACAGAAAAAGGATGGCTACATGAGACTTTCAAACTACATTTCCAGAAGTGCATCATATATGCTTACAGTCATGATCCATCATAACAGTTAGATCTAAGGGATGTTAATAAACTAGTTGCTTGAGATGCTATCCTTCAAGGGGCTCTGCCCAGAAGGAAGAACCACAGCGGTGAATAAAATTGCTACAGAGAATTGCTGCATAATTTGTTACTGAGTTTGGAGAAAAAGCATGTATTGAGTTTGTTAAGAAAATATAAAGGAAATACCTTACGTGATGCACCTCACATAGAGTGAAATGTTTAGTGTTAACAATTAAGGCTTAATGGTGAACAGGAGGAAAATATTGCCAAGTAATGAATAGCCAATGAAGAACATAAACTGTACAGAAAGCATATTTTAAATGAGCACAATAAGAGGTTTTCAGACAGTTCCATTTCAGCAGTATTGCTGACTGCACCTGGCTACCAAGCCTTTACCTTTAATGCATAGTTTTCAGCCTGTATTAATCCACAAATTTACCTCAGAGGAACATTGCCATGCAGTGTGGTTCTACCACTGCAAACAGTATTTTTGCTCTAGTTGTGAAGGCCAGCCAACGAGCTTCTCAAAGTCAGACTCCTCCATCACCTGTGCTATTTTCTTTGGTGACTGGAGGCAGAAAATAGAGGGGATGGAAAGTTGCCCCCTCTCATTGCTCTCCCACTGAAGAGAGCTGCAGGTGATACTGCCATCAGCCATATCATCACTGTGTTACCTCACCACATTTAGAACACGTGGAGACAATCTGGTGATGAAAACAGCAATGACTGGTCTAAATTAGTGTTTCACTCATTGTTGGCACAGCTAGAATCACTTCCCTCTCCCCTATGTTGGGACTCTTTTTGTGCTTTTCAAGAAAATCAGCTTTTTTTCTGACAGATTTAACTGTCTCTGGAGTCACTGATGACATTTCTGTGTAAAGTGAAAGAACAAAGCCAAAGCAACTCTGTGCCAACTTCAACCCTTAAAACTTGCTTCCAGTTAAAACTGAAACAGTTAACAGTAGGATTATTTTAGTTTTGTTTGTTTGTTTGTTTGTTTGTTTGTTTTTGTTTGTTTGTTTGTTTGTTTTGTTTTGTTTTTTGGTTTTTTTTACTCTGAGGGAAAGAGTGTCATTATGAGATTAATGGTTCATGTCAACAGCACACTGGTGTGACATCACAATTTGTACCAGAAATCCTAAAAGTGCATTTCTACGCGTGAATGTAAAAAATGCCACTTTCACAATTCCTCTCCAACTGAATAGGAGTTCCCAATTGTGATTCTTTCCTTAACTCATTTGTAACTTCCTTTATTTCTTGACAGAATCAAATTTTAAAGAGAATATCTCCAGAATTTTGAGGGTGATTGAAATCTTTCAGCAGATGCAGTTCCCACTGGTACTCTCATCTTTGTTTCTCAGCCATTTCCACATTTCATTTATGTCCCTAATTTTATATTTTATCTAAGAATGCAAGCACGTAAAAGATTTTATGCATGCAAACACCTCTTCATCTAGAAGGGAAAGAGGCTTGAATAGTTTCAAACTCAGTGTTCCACAACAACAAATAACAGAGATGCAGGATTTGCAATTAAGAAAGCAAGCTGCAAAACTTAGATTATGTCTCACTGATAAAATCAAAGAAACACTCTTTGCAACATGATTCTAACCAATTAAGGGGAAAGATACCTCTCAGGAGCACAGGCTTAATACTTATAGCTGTCTTGAATTTGTTTATATTTAAATCTGTATTCAGAATAGGACCTAGATGTTTTTCAACAGCTTTCAAAACAGAAGGTATGTAGAACTTAATCAGATGATGATGTAACTGTTTTGTTGACCTGCCTTCCCGTTCTGTGAAAACAATTTTAGTAACTCCGGCCCTTGCTATGATCTCTTCCTGATCCCTCCCCACACCATGGAATCACAGCATTGTCAGAGTGGGAAGGGACTGCTAGATCATGTAGTCCAACTCCCCTGCTAAAGCAGGATTGCTTAGAGCACATTAATCAGGACTGCACCCAGTTGGGTCTTGAAGGTCTCCAGAGAAGGGGACTCAACACTCTCCCTGGGCAGCCTGTTCCAGAGCTCTGTCACCCTCACCAGAAACAAGTTTCTCGTCATATTCAAATGGAACTTCCTATGTTCCAGCTTGTGCCATTGCCCCTCTTCCTGTCACTGGGAACTACTGAAGAGTCTGGGTCCACTGCGCTTCAACGCACCCTTTAGTTACTTGCAGGCATTAATAAGGTGTCCTTTCAGCCTTCTCTTCTCCAGGCTAAAGAGTCCCAGCTCTCTCAGCCTTTCTTCATAAGGGAGATGCTCCAATCCCTCCATCATCTTTGCTGCTCTATGCTGGGCTCTCTCCAGTAGTTCCCTGTCTCTCTCCAACTGGGGATGCCAGAACTGGGTGCAGTATTCCAGAAGCAATCATAGAAATTTTGTACAATGGTTACATTGTTACTGGAGAATCCACACCAAAATCTTGTCAACTTCTCTTCAAATTTATTCTGGGAAATATCTAATTCCCATAGAGTCTTTTCTTTTTTCTTTTTTTTTTTTTTCTGTCAAAAAAACCCCAAACCAAACCAAAAAAACCCCATAACCCCAAAATAATAATAAGAAAGCCTCCCTACCTCTACAGTAAAGCCTAAAGTGTGAATTTTAAAAAGATATGAATTTACAAGCATGTCCATGTGTGCATAATCTGATTCTGGTGTAAGAGTGTCTGGTTTTGAATTTAACATAAATTATTTTCCAAGTAACAAAGACTAAACCAAAACAAGGTATTTGCTGGCAGCTAAATGAATGAAGGCTGGCTTCTTATGAACTGTGCCTGTACTCCTTTCCTCAGCTTCCCTCCTCTTCTTTCTGCAATACCTCTACTTCCTCCTACTCTCACCTCCCTGTCTTTTAAGCACCTACACAGTGTTTTATCTCTTTTCCATGTTCCCTGACTACTAGCTTGGCAGGAGTCAGCACATGTTCTAGCCATTTGAGAGAGCTGCCTATGCTAATTCACACCATAAAAGCTTGTAAGCTTGCAACACTTCGATTGAAACAGTCATGAACCTGACCAGCAGCCATTGAGTCATGAACCTGAGACAGTCATGAACCTGCTATAGCAGCCTTCCAAGACCTAAAAGGGGCCCACAGGAGAGATGAGGAGGGTCTCTTTATCAGGCAGTGTAGTGATAGGATGAGGAGTAATGGTTTTAAATTTAAAGAGGGGAGAATTAGATTATAAATTAGGAAGAAATTCTTTCCTGTGAGGGTGGTGAAGCACTGGAACAGGTTGCCCAGAGCAGCTGTGGATGCCTCATCCCTGGAAGTGTTCAAGGCCAGGCTGGATGGGTCTTTGAGCAACCTGCTCTAGTGGGAGGTGTCCCTGCCCATGGCCGGAGAGTTGGAGCTCTCAATGATCTTTAAGGTCCCTTCCAACCTGAACCATTCTATGATTCTATTCCGCCAATTATCATAAAACTTGTAGGAACTTTGTATTCTTAGAGAATTTTGTCCCTCTCAAAGATTTGATTAAACTAAACATGCAAATTTACAAATTACTGGGAGAGATGAGCAGGCAATGTGATCATGCAAATTTTTTTCATTGATAAAACAGGCTAAAAAGTCTCAATGGTAGTGGGAGTGCATAGGAGGAGTTGCAGGGTACAGCAATACCTTTATTGATAAAGAATAATTCTGTTCCACTAAATATTTTTACATTTGTTGTGTGATCAACCATAATTTTTAACAATTATTAGGAACAACTGGGGTTCAGTCCAGACTGTATCTGTGTTGGGAAATTCTGAAAAAGCAGTCACCTCTTAATTCTTTTTTTTGTTTTCTGGTGGTTATTTGCCTCAAAATAGCTCTAAGACAGCCTTACCCTCTAGTTCACAAGCAAAGTCAATCTCTTCTGCTGTTTCATTTTATTTATTGTACATCACAGCACTGGAAAACCTTGTTCACAGTCTAGACCAAAAGCTTCTGTGCTTATAGCCTAGTTCATACAGTTATTCAATGTCTCTGTAAACCCAGTGAATTCAAAGATGTATAGCAGTGCTGGGTCCTGATAATGGAAAAGAAATTTACTTGTCTGACTTCCTGGTCAATCCTGCTATTTCAGAGGGATCAGCAGTAACTGATTGTGATTATGAGAATCATGCTATTAGAGAAAACTGGGCCCAAAGCTTTTAGTCTCTTTCCCCCACAACAAGTAGGAACTTGCACTGGCACACAGCTTTAAGTGCGTAAATTCCTTTTGTCGTATGACTGTAGAAGGGCTTACATCTGAAATATGCAGCACTTCTCACTGGTCATGGATACGCATTTTTTCTCAATTGTATGCAGCCCAACGAAAAACCTACTAGAGGAGAGGCAGCAAATTGAACCCTCTTAGAGCTTTGATCTTGTCATAGGACTTTATCTGCCAAACAGCATCTAAGTATCCCATGTAACTAGGTAAGAGTCTTCAAGTCATGGGCTGAAGATATCAATTGATAAACAGTTCTGTGTTCACCATAGAAACAGCCCCAGACTCTGAATCAGCTTGTTCACGTGTTTTGAAATTCCTAAGTTCTACTATTATCAACTCACTGGGGTATGCATTACTATGTTGAACTCTTGCATTATCATTATTTTGGGGTAGGAATTTGTCAGGCGGTGGTCTACCAGTGTCATTGTGTCCACACAAATGCAATCACATCCAAAACAGCTTGAACAAATGCTTTAAGGAAGATTCCATGAACTGTAATTAGTAATGCATTGCTAAAGCCTAGGTACTGCATGTTTTAATACTGTTCCATTGGCTCTTATTAGCAACGCATTGCTAAAACCTAGCAAAACCTCCCATCATTCATCTACTTATTCATTCATTCATTCTTGTTTCTTTTATTCTTTGGGCTGATTGACTTTTTTCTTTTAATTTTCCATTGATTTGTTATATACTCAGGTCTTGGGGTATAAGCTGCTTCACTCAGGTGAATAGAAAATTTTCAAGTGACTTCAGTTGGAATAGACTTCATCTTTCTTGTATCAGTTGCAAAACTCTCTTTGGCTTCTATCTCTAAAGCTGTGCAAATATAATTTTTGTGGATACATTGATATGACACCTCTTGATTTTAGATATAAAAAATGTCATTTATAGTGACCTGTGTAGTTTCAGGTTATAGGCTATGCATCTACTTAAAAAAATTTAAAAAAAAGTAAACAAGTACAATTGGAAAGAACAGAAGCATTTTTTCTTGAACAGAAAAAAAAGTGCCTATCAAAATAATTTTGCCAGTTTTCAGTACTCCTCTTTGTTTTGTTTTCCGTAATCAGTGCTTCAAGTTCATTCACTTTTGAATTAACTTTTTGATTTTGAACCCAGAGCCATTACTGGAAATTGATACAAATTAGTATTTTCATGGAAAATTCTTGAAAGTGGAGTGTCTGCCAGAGAGGGTGGGACAAACCCAGTCCTTACGTGAGTGATGCACCTAGCAGCACAGCATGACATTTAAGCAGCACGTATACAGCCAAAGCAGGGAATATGGTGAGTGGGGCTGTCGCTTCAGTGAAGCATCAGAAGGGATGCATTCTAAAGCTGTTGCCCTTCTCCGAAAGGAGGGCCTGCAGATGTCTGGGAATGCAGGAGTCTTTGCTGGCAGCAGCTGGAAGGAAGTCAAAGAAGAGTGAAGAGAGGGTGAAGGTTGCCAAAACAGGCTCCAAAGTGTCTTTGTGTGACTCCAACCAAGTACTTACAAAAAAATATCCAGGACTGAGTTTTCCAATGCAAAAAAAACCCAACCAAACAGTCACTCAGTGGAGGTTATTTGGCATGCTTGCCTGAATAACAAATACACTGGGGTGGCGACAGGGGTGATGTAATTACTCAAAACGGGTTCTCAAAAGCTGATTCTCACACCTTACAGAGACCCAGCCATGGGCACTTCCACCACATGGATCTCATTAATGGTCTGTTATTTTGAGATCTTAGCCTGAGCCCATCCTTCATACTATTCTTCTAACAGAATGATCTTCAGACAGAAGGAAGTGGGGGAATTCATTGAACCTTTTTGGAGGTAGTAATTCACTTCTCCACACCTTAATGTTCTGCATTGATCCAGTGATATCTGGGCCATGTGTGGTGGTGCCATCAGTATCCAAATTTTTGCAAATATCCATGAAACATGGACTGTTACACGTAGCTTGGCAGTTCGATGTAGGTAGTCTGCCAAAATGAGACAGGAGCCTTATCAGAATGAGACAGGAAATTCTCAAGAAAATGTGGGAGTTTACTTTTGAGTTAGGAGTGATGACAGGCACAGATCCCTCTGTCTGGCAATTATCAATTATTTGCCTTATAGCTGCAGAGCAAGTCCAAGCGTCTTCACATTTTGGCTGGGCAGGAGGTGTGTTTAAGACTTGGTTCTTAGAGCAAATCTAGTTCTGCAGTTCTGGTTCTGACTTCAGTCCAAAAGTGCAAGGGTCATGTTCCCATGCTCCAGAAATCTCAGGTCAGCATCTGTTGCTCATGAAAGTTTTCCACCCAACATGGTAGAAAATTCAAAGCATATCTGACAAGACTATGATATTATCAAATCAGAATATAAATGCAACACAAGGTTACATTTAATCGAGATTCAAAAGATGACCTACGAAGTGTTAGGGGTCCTGCTGGAAGTCAGTAGTCTGTTTTCCCTCTCAGGTTTCTGTGGAGTTTTTTTGTCTTTTTCTTATCCATGCATTACTTGTCTCTGCTAGATAATTAAGTAGCTGTGATGACTCTAGTTGTGAGGATACTCATGTCTTTTTGTTACTATCTTGTATGATTGCTTAAGCACTAGACAGTACGCTCATACACTAGTAGGAGTGTGATCAGACACAAGGTGAATGACAGTCTTTCTTGAAGTGGAAAACTTATTCAATTTTCTGCTAAATTATTCTGTCCTATCAGCAGTTTCTTATTTCCACAGACTTGGCTCATAAATATTGGATGTCTGCCTAGCTGGGAAATTGCATTTCCATTTTCAACACCTGCTATGTGCTAGACTTCTATGAGAGGGCTAGCTGCTTTCTGCAAGGATGGGATACTCAGAGTGACTATTGTTAAAAGGAGTTAATGCTCATCCCAGTTTTACCTTTCTGGCAAGATGACTTGAGTTTGCTATTAATTTTGAAGCATGTTTGGGTTTCTTACTTGACTTTTGTTGATCTTGCAACGTAACCACATAACCATATCTCATGCAGGCATAAAAGATTCTATGCTCTTCTTTATAAAACCAGGTTATGATTTTCTTGGCTAATCTCTCCCTCCACACCGAGTCTTTCACAGTGTGTTTGTTAGTGGCTGTTTAGCAAGACACAAGCTTTTGCATTTCATGGCACTATATGTATAGAGGCTGCAAAGAATTCATCAGATCTACTGAGGTGTTATGTAAACAGAGGACATTTTGGATAATTGTAATTATACATGGTTGCACACAATTATTCATGGAAGCTCTGAAACCATTGTTATATATTTTGTTTACCAGATCACAGTAACTATCTTAGTTAGAGAGATTCAGGGCTACTCTCTGCCAGGCTAACAAACCTGGATTTCTGCCCATACACAGCATGGGTACAGAATGAGTACAAGATCATGGGCTTTTCTTGCACAATGATCCATAAATATATAAATGCTGGACTATTTTCCCCCAGCCTTGCCAAAGCACACTGAAGTACAGTGTCCCCTAAGTGCTGTATATACCATGGACATAATCTTTCCTGCCTTCTACATACCTTTACCCCAAGGCTGACAACTGCAAGGGGCAGTGCAGGGGCATTCATTCACAGTCTTAGTAGCATCTTCTCAATAAAGAGATGCGCACAGGCATCTATTATATCATTATCATGGCAGATCAGTGCATACCTTGAAGCTTAAAGAAGCCTAAGATGCTGTTTTCATTTCCTATAGTTTAAGAAATCCAGCAAACTTAAACTGGTTGGTTTTGTTGCTAGGCTGTTTGTTTTTGTTTTTGATTTTTTTTTTTTTTCAGGATCTGTTATCTTTTACTTCCCAGTGAGTTTACAAAGACAATGAATTCAGAAATAGACATTTATGCATGACTTGAAATAACATATTACAGTGTCTCTGTGCAAGTCGTGTCATCTATTAACCATAAACATCCAAGCACATACCCATAAATGAGACACATTTCTCTCTCCTCTTGCAGCAATCCTAAATTTCTCGAAAAGAAAAAGATGCAGTCAAGAACATAACACTTCATAAATGGACATGAAGGGACCACCATTTTCTTGCTTACAGACTCTTCTCTGTAAACAAATATCTGTTTATCTATCTTGCTCTCAATGGCCTCCAGGGAGGAAAAACATACATGTTTTCTAAGCAATCTGTTGCTGTGCCATAGCATCCATAGCTGTTAGATGGACATCCTGTGCTCACCTGATCCTTCAGCCAAGCAGTACTAATCCTGCTTCACTGTCACAAAAAATCTGTTGTGGCAATTTGAGCACATCATCAGTGGGGAAACCTACATGAAAAGATAAGGAAAACATGAACTATGACTTCTCTCATGTAAAATACCTTGTCAATGCCATATACGTATGCCATTGAACCATAAAGCATGAAGATTAGATACAGGCTTCTCATTACAAACTCACTGGGATTCCTTTTCATAGACAGGCAGGCACGAAGTCACTTTTCTGAATGTCTTAAGAGCCATTTGAAAGCCACCTGAAACACCCATACAAAGCCTGTCCTCGTTTATCAAAGGCTCATGCACTTCTAGAGCAGTGTGCCGTATGGAGGTTATGCAAAATTCATTTGAGCATGTCAAACAGAAATAGACACTGGAGGGTGAGCACCTGAATAAAGCCCTTAGCTGCCGGTGACTGTGACAAAGCAAATAGCATTTAGAAAACTGTCTCCTGTGTTGAGAGGCTTCAGGAAATACCTATACTGATTACCATGTTTTCTTGGCTCATATCTTATATTTTTTCCTCATAAAAGAGCATTTTAGAAACACTCATCCAAGTACAGGTCTTAGTCTGTAGCCAGGTTAACTAATATCTTCTTCTTCATTTATGATCTCTTATTCTCAATTGCAAAATTCAGTTTCATCCTCAGATATTGAGGTTCTCCTCCATTTCCTTATGCTTTGGTAGTGTTAGTACCAACAGCACTGTGCAAAGCCTCAACTGCTATGTCCCACAGTTGCATCACGTAAGTAAGGCTCCTCATCTATATGGTACAGCTGTGGAAAATAGAGGTACGGAGTTAAAATGACTGACAAGCACAGTAGCAGAAGATTTCTGTGCTTAAAGGATTTGTTGCTGCACCTTTCAAGTATGGGTTTAGCTTACACCTGGAAGTAGAATAAAGATGAAAAAGCAATTTCCTGCCTCCCAGACTGACTTAAATACACCTGGGAATGAACAGGACTAGAGAACACAGTTGTCTGGAGTCCTTGAAATGGAGACTGGGTGGCATGTAAATTTTGCTGTGGCCCTTTCCATAGGAGCACATTTATCTGATGTGTTCATTCCTCCAGACTGTGCTAAAGGTTATCACTGTTCTAGCTTTTATGCTCGTTTCAAACATGTATGCATTAATCAGCAGAGATATGGCACTGAACTTTTCCTTGGAACTTCTGCATATTTAGTCTTGCATGACACATGTATATATCATTACTGGATGTTGATAAGAACAAACGAGAAGGAAATATTTAACAGACGCAAACAAGCACTATACTTAGCATATGATTTATAAGTTTAAAACAGAGTCCAAATGCTAGTGGTGGGAGCCTTGTAAACTGAATATGCAGTATTATGCTCTGCATCATCACTTAAAAATGAAAAATTAAACATTACTTCCATTTACTTAGGCTACAATGAATATGTTCAGTGCTTTATGAATTACTGAGATGTGCTTTCATGCCAAACTAAAAGCAAAAAATAAAAAATTCAGACACCTGTAAGAAAACTCAAGCCCTTCCACTTTACAAGTCTTTTTGAGTCAGACCAACGTGTGCTTACACCATCACAGTGTAGTCTGGCTGAAGACAAAAGAAAACAAAGCATTGCATAGTACAAGAAAGCAAATTAATTCACTGGGAAAGTCCCTTGCAGGTCACTCCTGGAAGGCACAGAATCAGCTTTCTCCAAAATAATCACTTAGCAGCATTTCAGAAGGTCAAGTCAAGTGGTCTCAGCAGGAGATGGAACTGAAATAAATACTTTCCAGTGTCAGACTTCTCTCTATGACAGCTAAAAGTGGGGGTTTTAATTCAGAATAGTGGTGAAGGAGGGGTAAGGGAGCTTTCCTATAAAAGGAAAGCATAGTCAGAGAGAACATTCCTTCAGAGAAAGCAAAGCAAAGAAAAAAGAATTATTATTTTTTTTTCCCACTCTTAAGGTGAAAACATTAGGACCCCATACACCAATGCAAATGAAGTTAATGGAGAGATTCCTAAGAACTTTGGTGGACTTTGGAGTTACACTGAACCTCCAGTGTTTCATGGACAAGCTGGTGGTATATGGGTAGGAGGGATCCAATCCTCTCTTCCTAATTCCAGAAATAATTCAAGCAGTTGATCACAGACCTATGAGGTCATGCCCTGCTTGTCCCATGTCAAAAACTACTCAGGCTTCTCTGGTGGTGACAGTTTCCTTCCTCTCTCCCATTCACAATGACTGTGAACTGGAATGCAGGCATACAAAGCAAGACAACACTGTTGAGGCAGATAGAAACAAGAGGTAGAACAAGTTACACTAGCTGGTGTAAGTTTTATACATATATATATATATATATATGTAAGTAACTTACATAGCAAGTTATGGTGCTTGGGGAGACATGAAGCATTGCTGAGATGGAGTGTTTACAGAAAAAAATCCCACAGCTCATATTTGTATTATGTATTTATAAATTCCTGGAACTCAATTTTATAGGGTTTTTGATTAATGACTGTACTGCAGTTCAGCTCCAAGCCTATTGAACTTACTGTACTGGAACTGGCAAGACATACACTAGCCAAATACGAACACTACTACTGGACTGTGATTTAAAGGTGGTTCATTGCTCAAAGGCATTACTGTGGAGGCTCTGCTTATTGTATATGAAGAGCTCAAAGCTAAAGCATAAAGGGGGGTCTCAGAAGCCTTCTTAAAATCTGAGCCAGATATGTGTTTGTCTTAGATACTTCCATATCAGAACAGGTGGAGAACAACAAAAAATGCTGTGAATTCCCCATGACTTTTAAAATAATGTGGGTGCAGCTCTTGTTGATGTACAGATTCTCCTAATTATATATTTATGTCACTTCAATCCCAGTATCTTCCAGGAGCACAGCCAAATGCTTGATTTTCTTATGCTGGTTGTGTATGCCAAGTGTTCCCACACTGTGGTATTTGACATTAGTGCTGTTTCTCCCACACTTCAAAGAAGACATCTGTGGTTATGGCTGGCAAATGCCGAATTAATTGTTGATTATCATAATAATATAGTAAAAGCAGTCTGATTCTGTTTAGGTGGGAGTTACTTCATTAAATACAGTCCTTATGGCTATTACAATTTGTCAGGTGAAACTTGATGCCTGTAATCTCTTGGTGTGTCAACTGGAGTCAAGTGAAAGCAATGTTAAAAAAA
>VZRU01014671.1:60211-84797 GCA_013398155.1 Pedionomus torquatus | reverse complement strand
AAGCAGGGAAAAAAAAAAAAAAAGAAAAGAAAAAAAAGATGAGAAATTTGAAGATTTGCCAACATCGAGAGAAACTTCTACAGTGCCTTGGGTTGCGGTCTTCACGGGCAACGCAGGCTTTGGCTGTAAGATGGAATCACTTTAGAAGGGGCAAACTCTGTTCAGTCCCAGAGCTGATACGTGAGACCAGGATCACTGGGATATTTACCCCCCACCCTGTTATAATCATGTATCATGAAAAATAAAACAGAAAATTGACAATCTTTGTTGATAATACAAAGCTTTAGGAAACAAAAGGAATGTCTGTACTCCCTTTGAAAATGTAAGAATTAAGGCAACTAAATCTGCTTCACCTCCCTCCTTTCTGAGTGTAGCATACAGATGAAGCTGCATGTGAAATTTGGAAATGCTCAGGTTCTCTCCGTCAAGAGTATAGTCTCTTCTTCCATACACTGTAGCAACAACAGCAAAAAGCAGCCCACCCCCATATACACAGAGCAAATGCTGGAAAACTGAGTTTGAAAGTAAAAATTAATACTGAAGAATTGTTTCTAAGAAAGATTTTCTCCTTCAGTAGTTTGGCTTTGTGTTTTTAAAAACATGAAACAGTTGCAATGATGCTGGCCTATTAAATAGCCCCAGTCCAAAAAAAAAAAAAAAAAGGTATAGAGTTGCTGAAATTCATTTAATTACACTTTTGCAGCATAATGGTCTTGACATGAAGACAAGACTTAGTCTGTTTTTAATGAAAATGTTACTAGTTGTTATGACTGCTTGTATTTGAATTAATGTCCTTTATTGTTAAGTCTAAAATATTATACATAGGTAATTAACATGATCTATTTATGTCAGAATTACATCTCTCTGTTTCATTTGTACTGGGTTTCTTCAGTACTCATCTTCAATTAACTTCATTTTTACTTAGCTCCTCTTATTTTCTTTGAGCTTTGCAAGTCATAGTGGCTGTCTTTTCTTACTTAGGGCACTATTTTGAAAGACAACTGTTTGGAGTGACTTGTGTGTTTCTTTTTAAAGAAAACTTTTCTTCACATTTGTTGAGGTCCTTTGTTTCCACATGGCATTTCTCTTGCTGTGCCTCACTGTCTCGTGCACTGCTGTGATGGTTTAGTCACAACTAATGGCTGTCAAGAGAACGAGACTCTGACTTGTTGAAAATGAGTTGAAAATTTGTTATCTCAAAAGTCTCTGCTGCATGTTTTAAGGATGTGAACTGGGTCAGCCACCAGTCAGATATTGCAGCAGAGGGTCAAGCTCCAATAGGAGTGATAGACAGTCACAAAGTTGCCATTCCAGTGGAAAATCAAGATACAGTCTGAGATTGTTAACTCTGGAGGAAAAAAAAAAGGGTGATTTAAAGAGGAAAGGCAAAGGCATAAAGAGTGTGTTCATATATCTACAGACGACCAAGATTTTAGATTTAGATAAATCCCCAGACTTTGAAAGTAGGAATGATGTGAAGTAGTGTGAGTACATTTGAAAGTACCAGAAGTTATATCTGAGCCTAAGGATTTTGATGAATATGGTATGCAGAAGAAGACACTGGATAGTGAACTTATCCACAAACTGGTGATCTGTGATATCCTGGATATAGTTATACCTGGGAGTACCAGAGACCAAAAGGATGGAGGAGCCATGAGTGACCTCACTCTTCAACTCCCAGAACTAACATCTCTTTGATGCAGTACTTGGATGAATGATGCAGAGATGACAACTCCCACAGTTTGCTATAGCTGTGGGTATCATGGATTTAGAGGATAAACTCTGATCTCCAGTATCTTGACATACTGTGTTACTGAAAATTTAAGGGATAGGGAATACCAGAGGGATCATGTATTTTCTTCCTGACTCATTAAGTAATTTTCAGTAAGTATTCACAAATGTTTCCCCAGTGTTTCTTCACAGCTTTATCAAGCCAATTTCTTCTCACCAAAAGGAGACAGACTGACTCCCACTGACTTCTTTTGGAGCTGGGTTGGTCCTGAAATGTGCTACATGCAGTATTACAGCAATTAACTTAGAAGCTCAAACATAGCTTATAAACAAAGTGCATGGATGCTCATTAATTGTAATTCTTCCTGCGTAAAGTGCATTCATTTTATGTTTCATGTTTCTGGCTGTCAGCTTACAAACCAGTCACCAATACAAAAGGCAGAAAAGATTAAGAAAAGCACATGATCACAGTCTCTGATTATGTCATGTATCTTGCATGGAAGGAGAACAAGAACAGTCTGTCTGCGGGATCAGTGAAACTATGAACATTTAACACTACTCATACTTGTAATTCACTTTTCTATGCCCACTTTTTAGGCTGCTACCTTTTTTTCACTACTATAAGTCTAGCAGCTGGGAGCCACTTTTATACTTTCTCATGTAAATTTAGTGTGAAAATTGGAGAAAAGAACTTTCCAAAACATATTGCAGTGATTCTACACACTAACCAAGAAACATATTTGTTTTTTGGAGAACAAAATTATCAGCAGAAGATAGTTCTACACAAACTTCATGTGCTAAATCTCATAGTGCTACAGTTTATCTGTGTAGGGCATATCGTACCGGATTCTAATTTTTATCAATTCCGCATTCCAGGAAAGCTGCGTCTTTGCCAGACAACACAGTTGCAGGAGTTTTCCAGATGGCAGATGCAGAGCAAAGAGGCAAAGCACTCATTAATACTCCTCAAATATCTACACTGTTTAAAGATGTTGAGCCATTTTTCAAAGAACAGGAGCTCTAAAGTTATTGCCCCTTCCCAGAGTTACAGAGCTCTTTGGTAACCTGTACTAACACCTACAAAGGCACCAAAACACTTCCGGCAACTGAAGGAATGAGCACCTTTAGACAAGTTTGAAAATTCTACCCACAATACTGGGTTTTCCTCTTTGTTTCCAGAGATGATGACTTACTGTGAGGAATTGAGCACCTTTATGTTCTTTCTTGAACTCACATTTTTGCTAGGTCACCACTGTGAGGTTTCACTACATGTAGGAGGTGCAGATTCACAAGCAAACTTCACTGATATTATTGCAATCACCAAAAGCATTTTCTCACTAATACAAATCTGGAGAAAATACACCTTGTTTCCAGTGTTTACACACGGTAATGTAAACGCTTTTTGAGAGTGAACATGGTCATATTTTGATTTAGCTGAAATTGATTCTACTTGGCCTCATGTGAAGCAAGATAAGGATGTGTGGTCAAAAAGAAGCATCCGGATAAATTTTATTAGCAAAATCAGTATCACGGTTTATATAAACAAGCCCAAATATGTGATTTACCATACCATCAGCAAGAACCACCGTTAGTACTCCCCTGGAGCCAAGTAGGTTCCAACCTCTCCCAAGCAGTGCTCAGGCTAGCCACAGACTAATTGATTATATCAATCATGAGTCTACCAGCTCTCATCTAGCAATATAATTTACAGCTGTATTCATGTAAACCTTTATTATAGATATTCTGCAGCTAGGGAAATAGCAGCAAGCAATAACCTAGCTTTCCCTAGGTATTATTTTTAGCATTTGTGACACAGATGATTGAAATGTGCAGTTGAGACAAAATATCTAAATATGTTTTTGCCCATACATGAATAAATCTAGGGAGCTTCGGGTACAAGAGCTGTCTATATCTCTCACAGCAGCCTCTACAACAAACACAGTCTCTCAGTTTACACAGTGTACTTAACATTACCATGGAGACAAAGCTAATTAGTATTATCATTCTCATTTTACAGGTAAAAAAGTAGCTTTGGAAAGTTGCATTCTTCTTTTACTTCAGAATGACTAATATGCTGTAGCTACTCAAGGTCAAACCTACAATAAAGGTGAAAAAAAGAAAAAAACTTCAACTTTGCTACTAAGAGTCAACTTCAACAAATACATCCCTGGCTAAAACTAACATATCTTGTCTTTACTGGTATAATGTTGTGGCAGCTACATGTTCATCAGTAATGCTACAGTGAAAAAAAAAAAAAAAAAAAAAAGTTAATTTTAGCAGCATAAACAAGTCCTTAATGTCTTTCCCAAACTTATAAAGGCAATTCCCAGGGGAGTTAGGAACTGGACACAGGTTAGTGACCTTAATCACCGGACACTCCTTTTTGACTAGTTGAACACTGCAAAGAAATCCTGCAAATTTTCTGGGAACTGTCAGCTTTCAGTTGGCCTCTGCAGTACTTGAAGTCATGGACATTCAGAAAGCCACAAAAAAAGTCTGCATGATGCCAAAGCATAGTTCTAGAAGACCGTAGATATTTGTAATATTTTTCCAAAACTTTATGAAAAGCCAGATTTTAAATTTATTGTCCATTATTCAGTTAGTTGTGGTAAATTTTTAATTTTTGTCGCTATTGCAATAACATCTGGAGGCCTTCATCAGGATCTGGCCTCACTGCCCCAAGACTGTAAGATGCAACTTTTCTGAGTTACGGTGAATGAGACCCCGCAGACTTCATCATGTAAGGGGAGAGGAAGTGGGGACATGCTTCTGGCATCTGGGGCTGGCAAGCAACCAAGATGCTCTGGGATTGTCCAATGGGCACATGTCCAGCCAGGAGAAGGGCCACAGCGCGTGGCTGCAGCTGAAAATAAAATCTTCTCGTAAGGCCCCTTTCACACGCAACCCCATGAGGTGAAATACTCAGCTGCAACGGAGGCACATGACATTTCTCCTGCTCCATGACCTCAGTTAATCCAGCATGTAAGTTCACAAAGCAGGAGTGAGGCTGCAGCAGTGTTTGATAAAGACCAAACTTTTGGTCTTTCCGGCTCAGGGGTGACAGGAGACTCACACTTGGTGCTCAAGATCTGCCAGAGCTCACGTGCAGGCATGAAGACGTCAATCTCCATTCCACAAAGCCCAGAATCCAACAGAAAAGATTTAACACACGGCTTAAGAAAGCAATGCAGGAGAGGGGAAAGGCTGACAACAGAAGGGAGCATATTTATGTATGTAGCTGGGTGCTCAATTCACAAACATAGCCCTAGGCAGTCTATACCAGCAAACACAGAAGTAAGCTGTACTTGTAAATACATATTTTTGCTTACTCAAACTGTAAGCAGTGATGACAGCTGAGAGAAGAGCAAAGATGGGTAGGAGGAAGGAGAGGAGAGATTTTTTGTAAGTTTCTCATGAAGAAATAAATTTATCAATTTCAGAACTGGTGAAAAAGTGCACTGGCATCAAACCATAAAATAGTTCCTGCATGACACATGCTGACAACCAAGGTTTGTTGGTTTTTTTTCACTTAGTTTCACAAAGCATTAGAACATTTTCAGTTAAGGGACAGAGTAATGACATTAGGCAGTGACGCTATACTGCAGAGGATCTGGCCATCTAGGCAAAATTCAGATGCCTGTACTGTCAAACAAAAAGGAATTCCAAGGCTTTTAAATTCTCGCCCCTCACATCCTTTGGACAATATTATTAGTTGTTATGATTTCACTGTAATAATATTGTCCTAGAGGTCATTGACATGCTAGTATCAGATGAGATTCTCACTGTGTAACAACCATACCATACAACCTGGTCTTCCTAAATTCCTGAAAAGGTCTTAAATCAGAGAAGTCCAATCAATTAAATTCAAACCATGTGGGAAGAAAGTCTATTCACTTCAAAAAATTAAACAATTTATGTTTCTAAACATATTTTTGTTTATATCTTTCAAGTTTAAGTTGAGCAAGTTGTTTTGATCTGTTGAACTCAAAATATTTTCAGATGGCCAACTTGTAAACTTCTTGACATTGATTCACATTTTCTCTTGCCAAATTCATGACTTCTAACTCTTTGAGACTCCCTCAGTTTTGGGGATTCTCTTCTCAATTTTATACAGTACTTCAAACCCTGTTTCCTTTCATCTTTCTATCTAAAATATGCTCCAGAGATTTAAAGCATTTTTGACCCTTTGCAATCCCAAAATTGAACTTTAAGAAGTTACCACTTGCTTTGTTTATTTGTTCTATGTGTTTAATCTTGTTTCTTTCTCTATGTACAATTCTACTCAATATAGGTTCCTACACTCTTGTCATCAGCAGAGTATGTGACTGCATTTTGATTTCGTGGGCTTTTTTGAAATTTTCTTGTATTTCAAATGTGTATTCTACTCTTCTTTATGTCTTGCAGTCTACACACAACAGTTAGCATTTCAGTAGACATTTCTATGGAGTGTGAAGAGAGAATTTCTCAGCCTTTCATGAAGGGATTGGAATCAAATGAGCTGTTGAAACAAATTAAAATGATGATAACTAACAGGAATAACCAAGAAGCAATTTGTGCAGGTTCTGATTATCACACAATTCAAGCTGAAATGAAAATACTAAATCAAAGCACAGGGTCTCTGTACAGACCAGGGTACTCCACATGCTGAGTTCAAAACTGAGATCCTGACACAAAGTTTGGCTTCTGGATCTTTATTTATGCCAGAGAGCCAATTTGGACTCAAATGCAAGATGTACTATTCCTGAGCACTACAAAACTGCTTCATCTAAAACCATGTTTGAGGGGGTGTCAGACTGACACCCTCCCACTACCAGAAAAAATCCAATACAATTAACTGAGATCATAACACCAATTTCTTCTGTATGCCTTAAATAACCATCTCAGCTTTGTAGAATTCGAAGTGACTATACATCAGCTCAAGAACTGGAATAGGTATAAACCTTAATTGTTCCCTGATAATTTGCTCAATTTTATGCATTCAAAAACTGGTGTCCTTTGATCATCTGGGCTGAGGTTTTCGGGAACTTCTCTGGAGTCAGAAAGTACCTGCTTTACAACATGGGAAGAGAGGCCTATGATCTGCAGCTCCTGTGTCTCCCTCTGGAAGCCATTTTGCAGACATGACACAGAGGAATGTTTTCTGCTGTAGCTCAGGACTATTGGCAGAGTAGACATTAGGAGGAACTGGCAGAGAGAATGAAGTAAGAGTAATGTGTGAGGCTACAGCTATACTAACAGGGCAAAACCCAGAAGTGTTTCTCCATGTTTTAGCAAAATATAGTCCGTCTCAACCAATTTCCAGCAGTCTTTGTAATACATGGGGCTTACGTAGTGGTACAACCTGTGTGTCTGTTTATAGCTACCGCCCAATAAGTTTTGTACTTGGCGATTCTTGAGAGAGGACCTTAAGGCATTTAGCTTTTATGAAAATCATGGAAACAGATGTCCAGATAGAAAAGATGGGAGCGCTACGTTAGTGTTCCCACTGAGGGAAGTCCAGCCAAGAGAGAAACTTGGGTATCTCTGTATCAGGCAATCAATACAGCACAAAATGTTAAGAACAGCTAAACTACAGCAGGAATTTCAGTTGCAGTTTAACACTAAGCTATAGTAAAACTAAATTTATTTATGGTACTACAAGGAAGTGTACTACTGCAGACTGATTTTAGCCATCAAGATCTCAATATGCAGTATCTCAACAGGTCCAAATCCAGAAACTGCTCTGGCTGCTGCTTACATTGGCTCGTTTCAGTCCAACTCTCTGTCACACCACAGGCCTTTCACAGGCCTCTGGCAGGTCAGCTTGTCTCTTTGTTAAACACTTAATCACCTGCAAAACAGGAATAATAGTATAGTACAACTTCATGGGGGTATCGTGAAAGTAAATACCATAAAGATATCAAACCTCAAGTTTTATAAAGTTGAGGAGAACAAAAGGGATTGTCTAGAGCCATAATTCTACCAGTTACCTTTGCTAACAAAGCTGTCTAATGGGATGACAGCACATGACAAGAAAAGGGATTCAGCTACCGATGGAGCCATATGCACTTTCCCAAGCATAAGCAATACAACACGAGGACTTTGTAGCAGCATGTTTATGTCAGTGCTGTACAGTCTGACAGACATTTAAAAAAAAAAAAACAAAACAAACAAAAAACCAAACAAAACAAAAGGAAATCCTCTAGCATAGATCTGGCCTGGGCCTACAGATGAATATTTGCCAGGTTGATTCCATCAGCCCAGTACTCTCTGCAGGTAACAGCCACCAAAGGCATGTTACCTACCAAAGGCTTCCACAAGCAAAGCAGGCTAAAGGGGTAAACAAACATTTCTGCCCAGGACAGATTCAGAGAGTCTTATGCCCATACGGTTGTGTTGAAGGCAAGAAGTAGGCCAGTCCTGACTGAACCTACTATAAAACAGTGCGTCTTTCAGAAAGCCAAAATTTCATAGCTAAACTGGTGCAACATTTCTATGCGGTCTCTTTTAAAACTGTTTCTTTGATCTTTTTTCTACCAGTAGAGCAAGCACAAGCTAAACTGATAGGTCACAGATTAATCTGCTGAAAAGACACTGCACCAGGATTATAGATTTGAAGTATGTGAATATTTTGAGAACAGAATCAGAAAGAGATGAGGACCCTCTTAGGTTACTTGTGCTTCGTTGTACAAGTTCAATTGTATCAACTGCTGTGGAATTTTCCCCAGTCTAACTTAGTATTAGAGAAAGAGTCAAGGCAGAGGGAACATCAAGAGTTCACACTGAAAAATTTTGAATTAGCTAATGAACTGAACAGTCTGAACAATTTTTAAGTGTGTACATGTCTTAAACAGAAATCTGATGGGAAGACATAAAGAAAATAATGCTAAATGCAATTTGTTCCAAGAAAAAAAAATATCAAAGGAAGTATGTGCCCAGGAAGAAATTTATATTGTATGCAATGCATAGAAAAATACTTGGAAAGCCACTGTTAACAAAAAAAATTCCTCTTTGGCATCTACTCCAGAGACTAGCAACCAAGAAGAAAGAAGATAATAAGCTGCTGTGTTGCATTACTTTAAAAATTCACTCAAATGAAAGCAAGTAGTATGGTAATAAACTGAGTCAGAGAGAATTGCTCAATTAGATGTAGAATTTAAAGCAGTTTATAACAGCAACACTTAGAAAGACAGACTTCGTTGGTCTTACTTCTATGGAAAAGGGAAAAAAGTTGCGGTGAGTTAAATGACATTTATAAAATAGGAGGGTCTGATCAAACTGATCCAGCAGTAAGAACTTAAAATTAGGTCACAGGGATGAAAGGAGAATTTAGTCTAGACTATTTCATACAAAGGTTATTTGACATATGGAACATGTTACCCTAAAGAGTAACTAAAGCAAGGAGCATGAATGTTTTCAAGAAAGAAAATGACAGTGAACTGTGTAAGGAAATTTCCAACCGTGGAAAGGAAAATCCTTCAAAAGGAATACAGTTCCTATTTATTTATGTATTAATTTAGGGTAGTCAACCATTATCTGCTTTCTGAAAGGAAACTGTGATAAGCATTATTTCTTCCCCCCTCCCTTCCCTGCCCCGCCCCTTTCTAACTGTGGTGTTTGTGGGATTTAGTTTGTTTTGTTTTCCTTAGAAGGGCTGCAATTTTGCCTTCTGAGAACACAGAAGACAAGAGCAATAAAATGTTAATGGCTATGTATTTTCTTCCAGTATGTAATGGTTTAAAATCTTCTTTCTTTGTGTTATTTTTTGCTTTTACTCAGAGTTTTATGAGTGTGAAGATTTTTTAGTAGAGAATGGGCACTTCTTTTTACAGGTCTTGAAAACCTTCATATCCTGAAAATGTTCTCATTAGTCTGTCTAGAATTAGACACTGGCAAACATTCAGAACAAGTTATGGGACAATTTGTGATGGTATTAGCGGTCCTGTCCTGCTGTACTTGACGTCTTTAACAAGTTCTTACTCAACCTCCCTGCTAGATAGCTTAGGTACTGTCTCTTGCATTACATGTTGAGCTATTCATTACTAGTTATCAAGTGCCAAACTGTAAAGTGATGTTTTCAGGTAGATGCAAGGACTAAACCAAGTAGACAAAGAGAAAAGCTGAAAACGGGCCATGATTGCAACCTCTCATCTGAACCCTTTCGGGCCGTAGGAGAAACCAGATTTCAATCACAAACTCAGATTAACTAATTCACAGTGATGCAAATTTACCTCAGCTAACACAAAGTGTACAATTTAGAGAACTCAGCACAGATAGCCAGGATGGATATTTGCCTTCAGTGTGCACACTGGAAAGGATCTAAAGTTAACCCTCTATGATGTGAGAGGATTAAGTTTCTAAATGCAACTGTGGGTGTTTGGAACTGAAATTGAAGGAAAATATTAACAATTAAGCCATAACTTTAATTTCAAATCTTGACCCTAAAGATCTTATTGTAGCATGAAAGTTTAGTTTCAGTTCAGAAACAAAGAAATCAAAATTGAGAGACCATCATCTTTACACAGTGAAAGATCTTTAAACACTTTTCCACTGTGAAAATCTGCAGATTAGGAAGAAGACAATGAAATTACAATATATTTTTTGTGGAAGGATACTTGCATTTTAAGGTATTTATGTCATTGAAGTGTAAACAAACTAGCCCCCTTTCTTCAGTTATGCTATTTTATTCCTTTCAAATAGCTGTAGACGAGCTGAACCAGCAGAACAGATTACTCCAGTTTTCATAGCACAGACTCATATTTCCCCCAAATTCAAGAAAAATAAAAGCATTTAGAGAAATTATGATCTTCATTTCAGTTTGTTCATAAAACACAGAAAAGAAGACAAGAAGATAGTTTGCTTTTACCACCTTTTTGTCCAGAAGCTTCCGTATGCTTCCTTACTTTAACTTTTTCTAGAGATCTGACATGGAAAGATCTTCTAAGAGTCATATTTTCTTCTAATTTGTACCAAGGTAAACCTGAAGTAGCACCGCTCGAGTCAACAGAGTTATTTTAAGTCTAAACAAGCAACCTAATCAGAAGACATGGCATTGCTTCTTAAATTCCTCCAATTTATCTGGAATCATGTTGATTGCGAGCATTAACACCTGACCCATTCCCTATTGGATTTTCTCATAACAGTTTACCAGTACTGACATTAGCTTAATAGAAAACTGAGCCAGCTCAGACACTATGCCAGATTATGATCTCAGTTTTATACAACTCAGTCTACAATTGCTTGCTTTCTGTATGACCAAAAGCAGAATTTGGCCTCGAGTTTAATTTTTAAGAATTTCATATATACAGTTGTCTCCAAGCATAATACCATTTAAGAATTTAAAATGGGGATAAGTGTTCTTTGCAAAGTTCTTTAATTTCTAGCAGCCCCAAAATATGTGTCTTATCTTTTCTGAATAACTCCAGCATGGTATTTTGCTTGTAAATCCAACCTCTTGCACTTCAGTCACATAGTCCAGATGAGCTGAATGCCCCCGTCTTGACCTGCCAGATTCTCTTCTGCTTTCCTCTCACCTATATCTTAATCGAAGCTATACAGAAAGTTTGAAATCACAAGCTGTACCCCCGTATGTAGCCTAACAAGAAAGAAGCCTTCATGAAGTGGTCAAGAAAGATATGTCTGAGGCTTGATGTTCTTTCAGGCCAGAGATGGAGGTTTAGGGTGAGATGATGAGAGCCTGAGACAGAAAAGAGATATGTGTGTGCTTTTGCCTTTACCTGGGAGGGCACAAGAGATATTTCCTGCATATGTGTAGGCTTCCCATCAGTGCCAGCCACAGGAAAAGTTGTCATCCATTGAAAAAGCCCTTTACTCCTGCTTGTAGTTCAGCAAAGCTCTTTATGTTCCCATTGTCAAAAAGGCTTGAGAACTTATCCCCTTTACATCCAGTTATCCCAAGATGCTGGCTGACCCCTCACCTTAAGTAAAGAGTTTCCCCATATGTTTGACTCCCAAAAGTTCCTAAGGATGTGATTGCTCTGTTTTGTTTTTGCAGTGGGCTCCCTTCCATATTTTCTAGTAACAGACTGGGATCAGGTTAGGAAGATGATGGGCTGTCACAGGTTTCAGTGAACACGCTCCCCCGTTTTCTAGCATTGGTATTGCTGTGTATCATTTTAACATGGGCCCTTAAATTGGAATCTGTACAGAATGCACTGACTAGGCTAAACTTACCACACTTTGTCGGGGCCAGTACCCAGTCAGAAAGGAATATAAGAGGGAGGGAGGAGTGTCCCACACTCTCCCCCTGGCTTTGCTCCCTTTGTTCAAATTCAGCTTGCTTGATGCAACTCTGTCTGCAGCAAGGAGCACAGGGGCTGCTCACCCAATACTCCCTGCTGAGAGGACGGGGTTGGAGAGCGGGTGTTAAGATGACAAAAGTGCAGAGAGCCCAAGTTTCACCCCAATCTGCTTCTTCGCTAGCCAAAGTAGCTGGCTGGGAGCATGGGAGAATAAACTTCTCCATGAAAAAAAAATATAAATAAAGAATTAAAAACAAAGAGGTTGAAGTAATTGACTTTTCTAGCAGAGCAAAGGGAGTGTGTGTTGGTGGAGGGAAGATAGGGAGGAACTGTGACTCTGACTCACTAAATATTCTGTACTCTGCTCCTGGGGAGACGCAGCTGTGCATCTCCCCTTGTATAGACTACACTGTAAAGTTACACTGTCGTCCAAAGTAAGCATCCCTAATTCTCCCACTTCCTGAAGCACAACAGCATTTGGTTTCTTTTTAATCAGAGATTTCTACTGTGCAAATTGAAGTATAGGACCAGGCTTTTCCTATGTGCAGAATTAAAAATCTCTTCCTTGATTGCTTTGTTGGTTCCTGGGGAAAACTACTGAACTGTTACAGTTGATTTTCATTGGCCTGCTCCTTTTCTAAGGCTGATTCCAAGCTATTCTTAATTCCTCAAGGCACCTGAGATCTTCCGCATGAGACAGCCATGGACACCTTTGGCAAAGTTTTCCACATTCTTTTCCCTCCCTCTGCTTGCTTCCCAGTTACTTCTGACTTTATTGGAGTAAGGACTGTTTCCTCTTTCTGCTCTTCAGTAGGAAGAAATATGGTATGGAAGCACTTTTGATTTTGGCCAACTGAGTCAACAGGCTTTGACTGGGGCCAGCAGAGTTGGGAGGAAACTGAAGGAAGCAGCTTGTCTGGTGGGTAAACCCAACCACAGCCTAGACCTCGCGAGAGGAAGGTCTGAATATCCACTCTCCCATTCTCTTCTCATATGACCTGGGGTTGCTTAGCCTTGGAAAAATCATATAATCTGTCTGGGCTTGACTTTCCAAACCATAATACAACAGCATTGTCATGCCTGCAGCGGGACTGCCAGCAGCCTTCTCTTACCCTCTGTTAGCTCCCATGCACTCACAGCATCTGCTCTTGCAGTGAGATACGTGTGTTCAAGCATGATGTCTTGTCTCTAACAGCAGTGAACACCAAATCTCTTACAAAAGGTGTAAACTCCTGCAGTAACATCTCTGTAGCTCATACCTAACCTGAAAGTCAATTATCCAATGATGTAACTAACCTTTGTGGTGATCAGATGTCAGTAGGATTCTTCCATGAAATATATAAAGTATGCATACGACAATAAGTGAATAAAAGTCTGTTAAAATAATTATTTCCTGTTCCCAGTTTCCGAACCCTGAGAGTTATTTTATTCCTGCCCTTTTATAGATAATATTTTTCACAACCAGAATTTCTTCAGTAAGAAGCAGTTTTCTAAAAAGACATCCTAGGAATTGACTGTATAAGAGGGATACCAGCTGCTTTATATCTCATTTGCCACCTTCTCATGCCCAGTTTAAAACCTTGCTTTTCTATCAAATATCTGGAGATCATATGCCTGGCAAGAAACAGCATGTGTTAAAGTACTCCCAGGTCTGAAATTCCTCTTTCAAATAATTTTGGCAAGGAGGCAGGAGGCACTGTGTATCAACAGCAAAATGGCATCTGGATCAAAAGATGAGAAAAAGCACAGTGTTTTTCAAAAAAGACAGTTTTCAGATGAGTTCTGGACGTGGCAGAGGTGCAGATTCTGCACTAATGCAGTAGGAGAACAGAGATCACGCTATGACTTTGGAAGGGAGGGCTTAATTCTGCAAATCAGTAGATACTTTGAATGCAATTTAGAAGAGCATTCAACCATGAGCTCAATGGTGAGGAAACTGCATTTCAGTGGGGCAACTCACAAGCTTAAAAATCACACACTCTGCTAGACTGGGACCAGAATACTCCCACGATCCTTGTGCATTAACCCCTAAATACGGTCAAACTCACAGCAAAGTGTTAACTGAGAATTAAAATTAGAAAAATTCTGTGTCTCAAGGAAAACTGCATACTGGAAATTTTATCCACATCAACATTGATAAAATAGGGGACTCACAAGCAAAATTCCACTTCAGGCTAATTTTTACAAGGAAAAAAATGCAGAGTAGCAAGATTTACCAGAACAGTCTTTACCCCCAGGACAGGCCTACATGTAAACAATTTGCTATAAAGTACTGCCAATTAGTAGAATGACTTTTTTCTCTAAATGAGCAACGGTTTTGTAAAAGATTCAGACACAATGGGAAAAAGCACAAGCTTTTCACAGGCACACATTATATTTGTAAATTCTTCTGTATAAGGATTCAGGGGTCTCACTGTGCAGATATAAGCAGTTCTAGGAGACCTGTCATGATTGCAAAGTGTAAAACTGAGCAAGGTTGTTGGGAGAGGTGATTTTCATATCAACCCAGCTTATTTAGCTTGAGGGAACAGACAAGCTTTTAGGTATATGAGCTCTTTTTAATCTAAAGGCTTACATTTTTTGCAAAGAAGGAAACTTACAGCTTTACATTTACGCCCAAAATGCTTACCTGTATTTTACCAGAAATACAGGACCCCTTTTCTCTGAGAAGAATGACTTTAAAAGCATAATTTTATGTTGGTTGAGAGCAAGCTATGGCACCTGTGCAAAGACCATGGAAAAGGTATTAATGATATACTGCAATGCTAATTTCTCACTGTAGTCACGATGCAAACAGTTCTGTGAATATCATATTTGTATGATAAAATATGGATCAAGCATCAACTGTCTCTACTCACACTGTCATTTTCCCACAGTCCTTACTGTGCAAAATCTTTATCCTCTTCATGCTGGATTCAGTGAGGTCCCCTTGGTGGTTTTAAAGTATTTGGATCAGGCCTGGAGTCCTGTTCTTGAGAACTCTGTATCAGACACTTTGCACCTGCAAGTCTGACAAGACATTTTGATTTGGAGGTTTGTGAACCTCTGAGAAACAGAGAGAAGCAATTTAGAAAGCAAACTTTCATTCATGAAGTGGCCATGGATGCATTTCTCTACGGCTTTGAAGAAACCTGAAGTCATGAACTTTTGCAAAGCAAACACAGATGCAGTTTTGTATGAAATGAAACTGGGCTTCCCCATCAATCCATTTGCACCATGGCTTGCCACAGTCCCCATCCCATGGAACACACCTGGAGTAGCAGTGTATTGCGTGTGGAGGCACAGCAAGGCTCATACCCAATGCTTGGGAGAAACTCCAAAGCAGCAGGGTGGTTCCTTCAAGCAAAAGGTACCTTAAAAATTTGACTGGGCATCCTAAGAGGCAGCAGTGTCCTAACATCATTCCTACTGTTAAGGCAAATGTCTGTATTCAAGAGTCACAGTAGAGCTATTAGCAAACCAAAGAAATATCTCAGGTTAACTTAGAATCATAGAGTTGTCTAGGTTGGAAGGGACCTTTGAGACCATCTAGTCCAACCATCTACCTAATTCTGATAAAAGCCATCACTAAACAACGTCTCTAAGCACTATGTCAACCCATCTTTTAAATACCTCCATGGATGGTGCCTCAATTTCCCTGGGTAGCCCATTCCAATGCTTAATAACTTTTTCAGTGTAAAAATTTTCCTGATATCCAATCTGAACCTCCCCTGGTGCAACCTGAGGCCATTTCCTCTTGTCCTGTCACTTGTGACTTGGGAAAAGAGACCAGCTCCTGCTTCTTTACAACCTCCTTTCAGGTAGTTGTAGAGCATGATAAGGTCTCCCTTCAGCCTCCTTTTCTCCAGGCTGATATTAATTCTAACCAAACAAAAGTTCATTTCATTTCTAACACTCCCCATTAATGTATTTCAGTTTCCTGGTGGGTGAGTTCTGTCTGTACCCATAAACTAGGATGCAAGATTCTTCATACTAAGACTCTAACATTTTTGAAGCTAAAAACCTTGTTTACTTAATTTTCCTTGCCTGATTTTGCTGTTTTCCTTACTTCATAAAAGGAAAACAAAAAGGAAGGTATTACAAAAGATGGAAATTTTCATTTTCTAAACAAAACCAAAATAGAAACCCTTTTGTTTTCAATGTGAAGTACAGCAAAATAACTATCTTGAAGTTCACAGTTTGCAACAGTTTTATTCTTGAGTTTCCCAAGAGAAGAAAATCTAAAAAACAGCTTTCAAAGCAGTTTTTTCCCTACTTTTTTTTTTTCCCTACAAAATAAGTTATCCAGTGGGAATGTAAATGTGAAAATATGTCAGAGCATCCTACATCACAGGGTCTCTAGGAGGCTGCTCTTTCATAGCCTAGTAGGAGAGAGAAAAAAAAAATCTGATAACCTGAAACATACTTCCCTTTCTCCTTGTGCTACCAAGGTAGTAAAAACCCACCTCTGACATTTAAAAATAAGATGAGAGACATCTGTTATAGATGTCAGTACTTCACCTTAACTCACTCCATAGCTTCTCTTGCTCTTTCCAAAAGGGTACACCAAATATAGACATGCCTCTGATATATCCAGAGGCCAGGCTTGAATCCCCCAGAATTGTGGGGAGGTGAAATAAGTCAGTTTCATCTGGAAGAACTGCTCTCCATTTTAATTATGGAAAACTTAAGCCCTCAAAGCATCTCTCTGACGAAAATAAGAGGAACTGCAACTGTTGCCTGACTTTAATACAAAACAATTAAACAGCCCTTTGGTTGAGCCAAAGTAGGTCCAGGTTGACTTGAAAGGTTAATGGATCTTCAAACTGTTTTAAAAAAAAGACTTAGATGGAGTTTCAGGGCTGCAACGAAACATGAAACCACGTCTCTTTGGTGTGGCTTTGGGCTTGTTACAAACATCTTGCAGAGCTTGAAAACTGCTTTTGATGATCAGCTTAACTTGCTTTTCCTCAGTTTAATCCCATTTTTCCTGATTGCACTTCTTTGCTCCACCCTAAAGTGAATGCTGCCTTTCACCAATGCTTACACTTCCCAGATCTGTGCATTGGATTCTCTGTCATACCCTTTCTGTTCATTCACAGCAAAGGATTGCACATTCAAAGCAATTGTCTCAAAGGTCAGATATACAACCCTTGCAGTAATTTTTGCTGCTCTTTTCCTAATTTTATTTTCATGTGACAGTACCTTACAACTTTCAATCAGCTTTCACGAATTTCCTGCTGTGCTAGAAAAAGCGGTAATTCCTTCATAGCTATGCAATGCAATGCCTCAGTATTTGCATTTCTTAAATACTGTGCCTTTCCAAAGTTTTAGATCATTCCTGGGTCTGATCAGATATTGCTCCTTTCTGAATTTCTTTTCCCCTCTGCATATCATTGCTCAATACCACTATTCTCCCACTATGCTAGCTTGTAATTTCTACTTTGACTTTCATTTTGTAATTTTCTGCCAATATTTCATGTCTCCATCTCCCCAGCAGAGACTTTATTTCTCTTTGTTCACTGCTGTTTGCATCCTCTCCAAATTCAGCTGCAAATTTAATTTGTTTGCTGCTTGGCACTGCCACTATTAACAAACAGTAATGAAAAAAAATGGCTAACATGCAAACAGTTTATCAGCTTTAATTTTCCATTATGTAGTTCAGCCTTTTTCTATTCTTCAGTTTGAAAACGTATTCTCAAAAAAAAAACCAACAAAAAACACCAAAAAAACCCAACAACAAACAAAAAACCCCCACGAAACGACAACAAAAAAAAACACAACAACCCTAAAAAAAAGCCAAACAAAAACAAACAAAACAAAACAAAACCCAACCAACAAGTGCAAAGCTTTGGGCAAACCTTTGGTTTTTGTACATTTAGCATAGGTCTAGTCAAGTCATTGTAGCTTATTGATTTAGATAAGGATGTGAACTTCAGGATGGTTTACACTGCGAACATTTATGGAAATATATTTGTTAAGATGCCTCATTAATGTCAAAACAGACAGGCGTCTCCCCCACAGCATGCAGGGCATTGTACTGCAATGCTATTGTGCCTTGTGAGAGAGGAAATTTTTACTTTTGCTCTCTTAGTAGGACAAGAACAGCCGGATCTTTAAGGGAGAAAGCAAAGGATGTCAGGGTATATATTTAAGGTAATAAAAGCCCAACCCCATTCCACAGAGTTCCTTACTGTGCAGATGTAGAAAGTAATGAACTGAGATTTTTATTTTATCAAACTCTTCAGAGAAATTAGGATCCCAGCCTCCCAAACCCTTGTTCTGACCTTCTCAATGCACATATTAATTAGCCAAATGGTTAATGCAGAATTATAGTCGGGGCAGAGACAGACAGGTGTAAATATCATGCCACAAATATGCCAATGAAAAAGGAATTAAAACAGAAAAAAGACCTAGTTATGACTGAGAAAAGCCTGTCTAGTTCTGTAGTTGATTATAGACCTGGGGATGTAGCTAGTATAGTTGATATTGTACCAGACATTATTAATAGTCGAGTTCCTCAGTGGGATTGCTAGAGGATTCTGGGGAGCGTCAAATGCCTCCAGGGAGGTCTCAAGTGCCCTGAACTCCAGACAATGTCAGTGGTGCAGAAGGAAGGTGCAGGGCCAAAATCTAACAGAATTAAGTTTGCGCAGGGTGTGAGAAGCAGCTGCTGTTCCAAGTAGTGAGGTAAGCACCGAGGAACTGGTCCTGACCTTTCTCTTGGAAACGGGCAGGTATGTGTAAGGCGATCACATTTTGATCTCCAAAAAGATATATTTGTTGAAAGATCAAATGTAGACACATATGCCGTTGCACTCAGATGTTTCTGAAATGAACGATATTGCTATCGTTCTACACTGTGTCTGAAATGAACTGATATTGCCATCGTTCTACACAGCACATTTAACTGTTCAGAAAACAGATTGTTCCTTGCAGCAGGTGCATTATCACAAAACTGTCCCTCAGAAAGATGTCACCAGTTGGGAAAGCAATCCTCAATGACTAGTAGGGTCATGATCACAATGGCAATCATAAATAGTATTGTGGATTAGTTCGAAGTTGATGAGTTTTTCATATTTGGGTGAACAGCTGTCTTGCTGTGCTTTGCTCAGCCAGTCATTTAAAGAGGAAAAGGAAATGTCAGTGGCTCAGTAGGCTGAATTCCATTTCCATAAGAGATTAGATATGACAATTCACTGGAGGCTATTGGAGGTCAGTGCTCAAATGTGTCTTCTCTTTTGAAAATTACCTTGAGTAATGCATGACTAAAAGCAACTGACCTGATGCAGACTAAGAAACTTTAGTGGCCTCGTCCTCAGGTATGATGTGAGCTGCACTCCCCAGCCCATCTGCAAGACGAAGTTTCAAATTCCTTCACTCTAACTTCCAGTTTGGTTGACTCTGAGGATAGGAGGGTTAACATTTAAAGCTGCCACAACTTAGTCCCACTTGATTTTGTCTCTGAATCCTTGGGCTTCTTAGTGGGTCTGGCTCTTGTGAAAGCTTTAGCTTCAATACAAATATGTTGAAATTTCCGTACTTCAGAAGTGGAAATATTCAGGAGGGTCATAGCATCTCTAGGGGCATTCAGAACCCTGCAGCAATCTACCTTAATAAATCCTTCTGCAGGCACATATTGTACAAATAGTTGATTACTATTCTGAAATAGAATGCAAATTTTCATATGCAATTATTTCATAGTCACGTCTTCCTGAATATTCAGAATGCAGTGATATTTATCTTGATCTGTACCTTTTCACTCTCTCCGTAAGAACAGAGAAGGGATGCATTTTTTCTCAACGTACTAATTAGGACAAGGGAATCAACGGGGCATTCTGCTACTTGTTGGTTTCTGTGAGTTTGTGAAAACAGTGCTTAGCAAGCAATGGGAATAATTACACTGTCATATTTGGCAAAAGACTGAATTAGCTGTCAGCCACCACAAATGATTGTTAGTTTCTCTGTCTGAAGAACAAAAGCTGCTCTTATATTTTTCAGAAAGTGCCAAATACTTCAAGCTGACTTACATAAATCATGTCTGGTATTACAATGCTGAATGTAAAATTCACAAGTCCCTTTCCCTTCTTTTCCAGTTTCTCTTCAGAATGACCTAAAAGTAAATACTTGGGCAGTATCTCACAGTACTAGGATTTCATAACTTTCACAGAACATATTAAATGACACTTTGCTCTTCACCTGTGTAGACTGTTCAGAGACTGATCAAAATAAAGTAATATAGATTTTATTTTAAATCACCACAAACAAAACAAAACAAAGTTTTCCAACACTATGTAAATTGTTGAGACTGAAGAAAGCAGAAAGTGATTTGCCAGAGTTTATTGGGAATTTAATTTATTGATGGAAGCAATAGGTAAGCACATGTACTTCTCCTAAATTTAGGCTTTCCGTGAGACATTTGTGATAGACAGACAGCACTAATGCCCTACTAACACCACAGTGATAGGCAGAAATACAAACCTTAAAAACAGAGTAAAACTTAGCTATGATTGAAAGATCAAACAATTTTGCAATGTATGAGCTTTTCCTTCCTACAGCATTTGCTTTTACCAGCTGTGCCACAAATGTCAGCGATCTCTAAGTCAAACTTAGTGTAAATTAACAGCTGACTTTATATTACCAGGATATACTGTTTTTCCTGCCATGCTGTGATATGTGTTCCCACAAAACCTCTAAACCATTCACAATGCCCAATCATCACTTAGTTCTACTATTTAGTTCTTTAAGGATCTTCTTTGTTTCCATTACCATGTTAGGAATGGCTTTCAAAATTCAAATTGCTTTGAAAGCCCAAGTAGCATCTTTGAATAAAGGGGGACACTACTGCTATGCAAAGGGACCAACTCAAAGAGACTAATATGTCTAGGAAGAACTTGATGTCCAAATTGCACATAGAAGAGTGTTAGCTGAGCACATTTAAAGACTGATTTGAGAGCCATGTGCTCCCCATCCCTTTTTTTTTATTACCTCTAGCAAGTGCTTAAGGCATTAAAGGTGCATTAAAACAACTAGAAGGGCTCAAAGAATAGCACAGCACAATAACGGAGCTGCTCCAAAGTTTCTCAGCATCTCAGTAAAAACAGCTTTCTGTAATATGTCAGAAGCCCTTGCTGAACTCCCAAGATACAGAATAAAATAGGAATTGGGTGATAGGGGAGGAGAGAGACAGAAAACAGGGTGGCTACCCCAGCATCAAGACTCTGTCAGGCTGCAAATCCCCACCCTAGGTAGCTGCCTAGTCTCTTTGTGGCACAGGCCTAGTGAGATGAGTAGTTTATAATTCTGTCCAGCCACTATTAAGTCACCATTCAAATGATGAGTTTGCCATAAACTGATAGGTCAACAAGGGATGTTTTTGGATGTGAATCCAGAGAACGTGTGGAGAATCATTCTGGATTCATGCTATCTAAAGTGTTCTGCAACCGCATGGCTTGTAGTATGTAGTAGGTACTGCACATTAAGATGATTATACTGGTTCAAATGGGTATGTCTTTATATCCAATGTATACTGAACATTTAAGTCATGTGCCGTCACAGACCTTACTGTTGACTAAGCAGTGTGTCAAGCAACTGACCTGACAGCCTGTGGAAACAGAAACTGAGTCCAGGTAGCAATGCTAATACTAAATACTCTAGCACAATTAGATATAAGGCAGAAATGAAGTGCAAGCAGTCACCAATTACAGTTTTCTCTATTTGTATCTAATAATATTACTTCAGTGGATACTGGACCAGGAAGCACGGTGCTGAGCTGTGCTCTTATTCTGTGATCACTGTGGAAATGCTCGCCTATGCCTATTTTAGTCCCGGACCCAGACCTCAAACATAGTAATCTAGTCTGTACTTCCTATAGGAGTGTAAATAGTATCGTGTCCATTTCTAGGACCGTTCATCACACACTTGACTGCAAACAGTCCACAAAGACAGCAAAAAGGAAACTTTTCAGGGATTTACATGTGGAAAATTGCAAGAAGAACCTTGAAGAACAACAAAAATGTCTCACAATCATCAGCTAACTAGAAAAAGGTTGGCCTGAACAAAATCTCTCTATCTGAAATGACTGATTTTAATTTAAAGAACTTTTAATGAGAGAATTAAAAAGAATCATGTGAAGGACTAAAGGGGGATTTTTATACCATTGTCCAAAAAGACAAAGAAGGAGCTATTGCTACTTCTGCTGGAGTAGCTTCTGCTAAAGTGCACACAAGGCTGTGCCACAGAAGCCTGAAAGTGAGGTCAGTCTTACGATACCTCTATTGAAATCTTGACTCTGAATGCCAGTCTCCTCTGTAGATAAATTACTAGGCTATACTGAGTAAGCACTTTTTCTGTTTTCTGCATTGCATTATGCAACTTTTGAAGCATGTCCAGAAACATCAGAATGATTTGCTTTGAAAATATGAAAACATAAACATTGTAATGTGTTGTGTTTTCCATCAATTTAACAACACCCAAAAAAAAGGTAAAAATTGTGAATCATCTTCAGTATAGACAAAAAGTAGCCTTTTGGGCAAAGAGCTTTTTATCAAAACCAATATTGCCCAGCCCTAAAAACCAATACACTTTTAAGGCGTCATACTCAAAATAGAGCCAAGGCCATAAACCAGCTGCCCACCAGCTGCCTACCAGTTTCCCAGTAACATCCATTGCTCCTAGATAGACTAGCACTTTATGCATATTCTGAAGTGCTGAACTCATGGACAGCTAAGTATTTGCATTTTCTTTCCAAACTTTGAACACCGAAACACATCAGAGAAATTAAAAGATTGGTTTTGAAACATTTTGACTTTTGCAGCAAAGAATTGGCCAAGCACTAATAAAACTACAATTCAGATTTCAGAGTAGTTTACCATCCTGCTTACTAAATTCACAAGATATTTTACATTAGGTTCAGAAAATATACATTTAAATGTTTTATTCCATTAACAGGGTTCCTCCATGGACAAGAAAAACACCTTACTCAAACTGCTGTAGTTCTGAGGTCCCTAGCCCTTCCTCTCTGTGTGCAGCATGACACGGAGAGTCTGCAGGCACTCCAGTCTTACTTTTCCCACCTCAACACCTGCTCCAACTTGTGTATTTAGTGCCACTTACTTTTGAAATTAAGCAGACCAGTGATTACATGCAGCTGCATGTTGGCATGAATAATGCTTTCGGCTTTTGAGCTGAGCATTGTCAGAGCTTTGCTCACCATCCTATGGACTTGAGTGTCACGCTGCATGTGGGTAAGCTCTTCTGAGTGCTGTAAGAAATCTGCTGAATGACATCTGTTTTATAATATTTTTACTGGTTTTAAAACCAAATAATTTACTGATGGAAGACCAAATTGCACAGGAAGAAGTCTTTTTATACAGCACAGTCTCGGCTCTGAGATCCATCTACATTAAGTTAGTATTTATTTAGGTATGACAGTAATTGTATGGTAACTGAAAATCTTAGATTTTTTTTTTTTCCAAAGCATAACATTGCTGAAAGCAACAGTCTAGATTTAGGTGAACTCATACTGTGACAAACTAAGAATGGAGAAAACACATTTCTTGTCCATAAAAGGACAGATCACACATCCACAGAGGGTAGCTCTGATTTTGCTGCAGTTCCAAACTATGAAGTGGGGACTCACTGTTGCTAAAAGGAGTTTTACTTAGAGTCAATACAGGATTCTCCAATAATTTTTTCTATTTTTTTTCCCTTTGTCTTCTTAAACAGGACATAGTTAACCTTTCTAAACAGAAAAGTGGGATTTTTCTGAAGCAGAACAAGCAGAACATTTTCTGTTTAAGAGGTCTGATATTTCTACAATTTTTTTTTCTGGGAAAAACACAGAATACCCAGAGTGTCACCAGCACATTGAGGGAGGGGATCCTTCCCCTCAACTCAGTGCTGGTGAGGCCACATGTGGACTGCTGCTAGTCCAGTTTTGGCTCCCCAGTCCAGGAGAGACACAGACATTCAAAAGTGAGTCCATGAACATGATTAAGGGACAAGAACATCTATCGTATGAGGACAGGCTGAGAGAGCTGGGGCTGTTCAGCCTGGAGAAGAGAACCCTCAGGGAGATCTTATCAAAGTATAGAAGTACCTGATGTGAGGAAGAGAAAAAGATGTAACCAGGCTCTTCTCAGGTGTGTCCCATGAAAGGATATGGGCAATGGGCAGAAACAGAGTTATAGGAAATGTTATTGAAACATGAGATTTTGGTGGTTTGCCTTTTTTTTTTTTTCTTACTGAGAAGCCAAACACTGGAGCAGGTTGCCTAGAGGAGTTGTGGATCCTCCATTCACGGAGATACTCAAAACCTTACTGGCCACAGCCCTGGGCAAGCTACTCCAGCTGACTCTGCTTTGAGCAGTGAGATTGGGCTAGACAATCTCCTGAGGATCCTTTCAACTTCATCTGTTGTGTGTTCTGTAACTCTGTGCCTTCATCCCAAAGTGCTAGTGGTCTGACATGGGGTGGACATGATTTAGTAATTTATATTGAAAATTAATTTCATTTAAATATAAGTGCAAATACAAAGTATACAGGTGTCTATAAAATCTTTTCAAAATCTTGAGTTCCTTTTGATCTTTTTGAGATCTTTTTGAACAATATTCTTAACTGGAATAAGGTGGGGG
>VZRU01014671.1:46564-60161 GCA_013398155.1 Pedionomus torquatus | reverse complement strand
GAAGGGAAGGGAAGGGAAGGGAAGGGAAGGGAAGGGAAGGGAAGGGGGGCATCCTCTGTCTGTCCTTGAATATTTCTACCTGCTGTCAGTTTTGTTCCACTTTATATAAATGTAATGCAGATACTTAATTAATAACAAAAAATAAAAATACCAGCCTCGATCCACCAAACAATCAGTACAAAACTGTCTGTGGATCCATTTGAATTTCCTACTTTTATTACAGAAGCCTAACTGCTGCTATCTGAAGCTCAAAATGTAAGAAACCCCACTTTGGAGCTTGACTGCATCCCTTTCCTTCAAGAATACTTTCCCTTAAAGCACCAATGAGAGAGAGAAAGAGCTATTGAAATAGGGTATTTATTTGCCACTGTACGATGATGTTCTTTGCATAAAGTTAAACACAAACTATTTGATCGGTAAGAACTTGATGGCTCCAAGAGATCTTAACACACAAAACTTGACAAGATTTAGCAAAGTTGGAACTTCTTTTTACAAAATTAGATAGTCTGTTACTCTGCATAATCTGGCAATATTGTTACTAAACACCTCTGTAGACTCTAGGAAAGTAATTTTGCCTCTCCACTGCCCAGCCCTGGACATACCATCCCATTTTTGTTATAAAGTATAACAAAATGGTATATTCAAAGAAACACATAGCCTGACTGTACCTATAAAGTATAGATATTATAAAAATGAATACAAATGTTCATGCTTACAATCTCTAGCAAACTTCCCTATTTAATTGTTTTCATGTTGCCTTTCGCTTCCCTTGCAGATCTTACAGGTGAACAAGGTGATGTCCATCTTTTTTTATGTGATATTTCTCGCTTATCTTCGTGGCATCCAATCTACCAACATGGATCAAAGGAGTTTGCCAGAAGATTCAATAAATTCTCTTATTATTAAACTCATTCAGGCAGACATTTTGAAAAACAAGCTTTCTAAGCAGATGGTAGATATTAAGGAAAACTATCAAAACACAGTGGAGAAAGCAGACACTCAGCAAGAGATGGATGGAGATGAAAATGTGAAATCAGACTTCCAGCCAGTTATCTCAATGGATACAGACCTCTTAAGGCAGCAGAGACGCTACAACTCTCCCCGAGTCCTCTTGAGTGACAACACACCTCTGGAACCACCGCCACTGTACCTCATGGAGGATTATATTGGAAATTCGGTGGTGGTGAACAGAACCTCCCGGCGGAAAAGGTACGCGGAGCACAAGAGTCACCGAGGGGAATATTCTGTTTGTGACAGTGAAAGTTTATGGGTCACGGACAAATCATCTGCGATTGACATTAGAGGACACCAGGTAACTGTTCTGGGAGAAATTAAAACAGGCAACTCTCCAGTTAAGCAATACTTTTATGAAACAAGGTGTAAAGAAGCCAAGCCTGTAAAAAATGGCTGCCGCGGCATCGATGACAAGCACTGGAACTCCCAATGCAAGACATCCCAAACATACGTTAGAGCACTGACTTCAGAAAATAATAAACTGGTAGGCTGGAGATGGATAAGAATAGACACCTCCTGTGTGTGTGCATTGTCAAGAAAAATAGGAAGAACATAATTCTGCATCTCTGCTATATAAATTATTACTTTAAATTATATGATATGCATGTAGCATATAAATGTTTATATTGTTTTATATATTATAAGTTGACCTTATTTATTAAACTTCAGCAAATCTACAGTATATAGGCTTTCTCTCTCAATAAACAAGAGCAAAGGGCATGTGCCTCTGCTGTGGGTAACTCTGGGTTTTTTTAGACTATGTTTGTGACACTGCTTGTCGGCAGCATACCATAACCTTACTGTAAAATCTGTGTAAAATCAGTATTTTTCATTCAGTATTGTCAAGCCAGTGACTGTCATTTAGTAAACTTGTTAAAAATCAGATCAATGTCAAGAGTTGTGTACATATTTATATTCCCTGCTCTATACATCCATATTTATTTGGATGCAGTATTGACTTCTCACCACCAAAACAAAAATGGACCAAAATACGTGTTGTAGCCTGCAGATGATGTCAACATTGCAGGCATTAAGCAGCCATTTCTGTATCTTATGCCAATTTTCCCAGTGAATGACCACTTTCCCTCTGCTAGCATTTCAGAGAAGACAGTGACTTTCATTTTATGTTTTTGAAACACATTTGTTTTGCAACTGTTTCTAATACTACCAGTTCATCACAGAAAAAAAGGAAAAAAAATCTAAATTATTTGCAGCAGGTATTTACTGAAGCCAAGAAACAATCTAAATGGCTCATTAATACAATACATGAAAGACAATTTCTTCAGAATTTACTATTTGTTGTTTTCAGCCTCTTGTTCCTCACACAAATCAATTATCTCCTGCTTAAATTGTTGGATCATTCCTCTTTGTCTGAGTTTTTAAATTAGAAACAAAGCAGGTGCTGTCTTAACCTTTAAAAAGCTCTTGGCTTGCAAATTTAAGCAAAGAAATATATGATATCCTGGCGTGGATATCAAAGCCGCACACCCATATGAAGCAGTTCTTCTCCTCAGCAATCCATTCGCCATTTTTCACTGAGTGAAAAATATGTAGAATTTCTCAAGAAACCAGGTACTTTTCATAAGAACATGAAATAATATATCTTTTTGAGCAGCATGGTGACTGAAAAACAAGTAGTCCATAGTCCTTCAATTATACAGGTGAGTTGTTACTTCGGACAGATAAATGTACTAGTGTATATATACCTCAAACTCTCCTTTGTATTGTCATATAGCTCCACTGGGGACAGTAATAATTACACTACTTGAAAACATCAGAGAATCACAGAATAGTTGGCGTTCAAAGTGACCTTAAAGATCATTGAGTTCCAACCCTTCTGCCATGGGCAGGGACACCTCCCACTGGACCAGGTTGTTCAAAGCCCCATCCAGCCTGGCCTTGAACACTTCCAGGGATGGGGCATCCACGACTTCTCTGGGCAACCTATTCCAGTGCCTCATCACCCTCACAGGAAAGAATTTCTTTCTAATATCCAATCTAAATCTCCCCTCGATGATTGTCTATTACGAGACGGTCTATTATACATTAGCTTTGGGATCGCTGGATGGGATCCCACTCCTAAAAAAGTAAATGAGAGTCTTGTCATGGCTATCAACAGAATGAAGATTGGACCACATATTATCTATGTCTAGTTAGATCTTAACACCCAACCAGGGCTGAAAAATGCCCACCATTCAGAAAGCATTACAGCTGTAGCAGTCTTTGTTTATTACCCTATGGCTTTAGCTGTTATAGTTTGTTCAGCATCACACATGAAAATGAGATCGGAACACTCAAAACAGAGGTTGCAGAATGCCTTTGTTCACACAGCTTTCACTACAGGAGAATCAACTTCAAATCTGCAACAGGTCAGCAGATTGTGTGGTCTCCCCTAATCCCTTACAGAGAGCGTTACACATCATAAAACCGCCAGAGAACTGGACAAGTCACTCATGAGGCCAAGCACTGGAATAGCAGTGCCTCTGAAAGCCAGGATGGACTGTATAGGTATGGTTCTGCAGGGGAGGCCATAAACAAAGGCTTTGAGAAACATCTCAATTTTCAACATGAGGCCAGGCTATTTACCTCACAGGAAATATCATCACCTCACAGTACTAAATCCTAACTTTGCTTCAAGCAATAATAACTTCAGAGGTTCAATTCCAAGGTAATCATAACAAGGAACTTGGTATCAGATAGATATGACTAGAATTTTTCCAGTGTTCTCCTTCTTTGGCAAACATTAAAAAAAAAAAAAAAATCCTCAACACAGCTTTCACAAGTTTTACTACTAGGAAAGTTTTAGGTTTTTCCTTGGAGGGACAAACATATTTTTTGGAGTCCTGCCCCACTGAAATTTTTTGCAAGCTAAAAGCCTAATTTTATACCTTAAATTCCCCAAATAAAGGCCATTTTCAGATGCTGTGAGTAATTGAGAGCCAACGTTGTCATGGATCATTAACTCTAGAGATCTCCATGCCAGATAGGTCTATTTCCATATGAGAAGAGGAAGTAAGAAAACTGAGCTTGGTTAGTCACTGTTGCTTACAGATGCTATAACCCATTAATTGAAAACTACCTTGTTCCTACAGGAACATGGATGCCATGACTATATACATCACTGTAAATCCAGATGAATTCTATTGAAGATGGGTGAGAAAATGTAGGTTCATAGCAATATATAATGATCCTATGCCTTTATTTCTGCTCACTGAAAATCAAGGGAGGTTCATTCTTTATAGGTTCAAAAAAAACAATTTGCCATTTTGCACGATAAACCGAGAAGAAGAACTCGTCTTTATCAATGCAACAAGCATTTTGCAAGTGACTAGCAAAACTGTATCAGAGTAAATTCAACATCCGTCATCTGAAACACATTAAACCAGAAAGAAGCATGGTGCATAAGGTTATTGGATCGGCTGCCTCTTTCCCACCCCAGTGTAACAATGAACGGAAGTGTTACCCTCTGGATCAGATCCAGCTTCCACTATAGTCAATGGAAAAATTGTCACCTTCTCCAGTGGAAGCTGGATCAGACCCTGAGCGAAGAAAAAGCTGAAGATCTCAGCCAGAGGGCAGAGCAATTGCACACATCAGTTACGCGTTCTTGTAAATCCTGTGTACACATAAGATGCTGTATAATTTTGTAATGAGTTTGTAAACAAAGCCTGTAATAAATTTGTTAAGGCCTAATCCTGTTTTCACTGTAGCTGGGAATGGTTTTATTGTCAACGTCAGTCATGGCACAATGAATACAAAGCTCCTATCCAACTGTTTTGAGGTGTGTTAAGTAATTAAGCAAAATATTCAGCTCACAATGCTAGTCTAGTTTGAGTATTCTAAAACTCACTCCCATTAGGCAGATCAGATGCTCTGTCAATATTGTTTTGCCAATAGATCATTATAAACACACGTTTTATTGAGCTTTCCTCCCAAACGACCAAATGCTATTCTGAAATTGCCTATCTGTGTCAAACTGTATTTTCTCCATTTTTTCCCTAGCTTTTTTACAGCCCATTTAGTAACATTAAAAAATGCTCCACTGAGGTTTTGGGAAACCATCTGCATTTATTTTATCACCTTTGAACATATGTTCAGGAATGAAGTCTGTGCAGCGAGTTTACTGCTACCAAGAGATTTGTGCGGCTGCACCAGGAAGAAACTTTGACTGGACTATACAGAGTATGTGCTCAACACCCCTCTGCTTGTTCTCTGCTATTTTGATGCTTTGCTCGGCTACACATTGTGTATCTGCAGACAATATCAAACAGGAAACAAGTCTGATTGGGAGTTCCAAAATTAAAAATTTAATGCTAACGACCTATTTCTGACCGTTCAGCAAATGCATTTGCACAGCGAAGTAAAGCCCATAACTGTTCATTTCATTTAATAGAAACATTGTGGCAAAATCAATGGGATCCTGTGTTCTCCACGCTTGGTACGCGTATGTAATTCATCATGCATGTGGTGGGGGTCCGAGGGAGGAGGAGGAGGAGAGGATAATAAGCGCTATAGCTTGTGAGAAGTAAAGGGCTGTGCTCTGGGTTGGAGCATTTTGAAGTGTGGAGGGGTTGTTTTCTGAAATGCTTTGCCTGTATTTTGTTACAGCAGATGGCAGAATGACAAAGCAAGCACAGATGTGGTGTAAAAAAGTCAAGCAATATAAGGATAAGAAAAACTTTCCTGGGAGAGTCAGCCATTCGCTACCACTGTAGGTCCAGGCAGTTCTGTACGGATTATTGCAGAGCTCAGCAATGGCATTCTCAGTTAAATTATTTAACTAACCTCTGTGGCAAAAGATGTATTTTTTCCTGAAACTCACTACATTCATGAGCTGGATAATTATCTTCTTTTCCACCCCACCCCTCCCACCCCACCCCGCCCAGTAAATATCTATCTGCTTTTTTACCTCTGCTTCACAGCAAATGGCAATGCTTTACATGCAGCCCCCCAAATATAGATTTCTCCTTTGTTTTACTGAACTTTGAAGCCAGTGGCACCTGAAAGTCATACTTTCAGTACGAAATTGGCCTTTTGATGTCATGATCTCATATTTCTGGACATTGTGATCACAAGGTCCTATTTTGGAGCCATGAGCCTCACAATTAGGTGAGATCATGGCTAGGCTCCTCTAAATGGTGCTTGAGAAATGGCAGCCAAGGAGCAAAAAGAGAGTGAGGCAGCCCTACGCTCTGTATGATCACCGTCCCAAATCTCCTGCTCTGCTTTCAGTCTTGAGCTGCAAGTTGGATGATGAAGGGCTGCATAGTCAAGGGCTGCTTCCTGCGTGTCCGAGGGCTGAGATGCCAAGCAGGCCTTTGACAGAAGCACAGTTTCTCAGTTTGCATCTTTTGCCTTCCCAGAAGCGTGCCTTATGAGAATCTGGATGGATCTTCTGTAAAAGGCTGTTATGGCTTCAACATGTCAATTGTCCCCTCTCTAGAATACAGCACGTTGTTGCTATTTACCTCTGTCACAGGGAAGAGAGAGCATCATTGACAGAACAGCTCCATTACTTATAAATTATATTGAGAGCATTGGACAGAAAACACTAATGTGTCCAGAGGAGACTGCTAAGGAAGAGGTAGAATGATCCTTTTCTCTAAGTAAATATATTTCCACGGAAGGTGCGAGAAAATGAAAGTAAGTACTGCAAAAAAACCCACAGGGAGTCATAACTGTTGGCTGGCAAACTTTTTACAGAGATTAATGAAAGCAAGGGAGAGAGATCGTTCAACTATAACTTCAGATGTAAGACTCTTTCCTGCTAAGATAAGGGTTGGAGAAATTCCACAAAATCGTCTGAAACACGAAGTCAAAAGGAAAATGATCCTCTGTTAATTGAGGTCAACCCCACTGCCCTGATTAGGAGTTAACTGTGCTCACTGAGCACACATGATGAAGTCTTGCTCTCGGTTAGACCTACACAGCCTCTATTGTCAGCACTTGGAACTATGAAGCTGTTAAGTGAGGGCAGAATTTGACTTAGAAGGTATTAAATCCAAATTGAATGCATGAGGCCGTGCCTAAATTGAAAGCATTATCCACCATAGAAAACAAGCCAGGTTTTTAACATTGGTGTCATAAAAATTGTTAATTAATTTGTCTTGTTCCAGGGATTTACGTTTTAAAATATTTTGAACTGTCTGATATGACCAGTGCATATATATATTTAGCAGCAATTTACAAAAGAATAAAAAAAAAAGTAAATGGAAGTATGCAGTAAAATACTGTCTAGCCTTGTAAATAACTTCTATTGATCCCCATTTACATTCTCAGTGTCTGAAAACTGAATTTTAATACAAACCTTGGTTTTGTTTTATGGATGATATTTTGTATAACAGGCACCTCAACCTACTGCTTGTAGATGTTTGCAGTGTGCAATCTTTGTGGATAATGGAGCAAAAATATGTCTCTGAAGTTACTGAGCAATGGAAAATTTTAAGTATCACATTTGTACAGTAGATCACAGTTAAATCAAACTGTGTGATGGTGACAGAATCTGCTTCTCATACTCAAAGATTAAATACATTTTCAAATATTGAATGGCAGCTATTTTCAAGTTACTACAAATACCTTCAGTCAGATATGTATGTGACTCAGCCCACTGCTCATATGGAGTGCAACTTTTTTTAAAAAATCTTTGTTATGGCGTAAAGCTACTAAATGCAATTTACATTAAGTTCAGAAGATAGAAATTTGTTCATTTCAACACTGATGACAGAGGGTACACCATAACCCCCAAGGTATGAACCAAGCATGATCCCTGAGTTTATCTCCTGAAGAAAAAGCTTCCATGAAAGAAATTTTTCTATTCTGCAGGGAGTGAGAGCTCAGCTGCCACAGTCACAGTGTCAATGCCATGATACCACAAGGACCTGTTTGAAGTCTGGAGGAGATATAAACTGGCTGACTAGAGACCTGAAGGGTAGAAGTGGGATAGCTGGGGCCATAATTATTGCATTGGTTCCTTAAAAATTAGACCCCTCAAACACATAAAATAGCCATTTGCACAACTATCACAATCCTCCTGATCTCAGAATCTGACTCAGAGGCGCATATTCCCTAGGTCAACAGTTTTGGCCATCTTGGATTGCTGAGACTTGGCATCAGAACATGATACTTGTCCTAGGCGAGGGTAAAGGTGAAAAAATCCCTTCTCTCACCATAATCAGATAACGGCAATTATGCAAAAGGGAGTTCTCATGGGAACAGTTTTGTCTCAAACTCCCATGTCTTTTTGTCGTTTTTTTTGGTTTTTTTTTTTTTTTTTTCCATGGAAGTTAAATTCCTGAGAAAGGCCTGCTGCATGTAGTTTTCTCAGAGAGATATGAGGATGCTGGAGAATAGAAGTCAGAAAGGAAGAGGGAAATTCTCTTTTAGTAGGAGATCAGTAGTTATAGGAGTAGTAGTTATTCAGTGATCTATTCTCATTTCATTTCATTTTTAAGTTTTCTTCTTACCATGTTGACGGTTCACTCCAAAAATATGTGGTGAAGCCTGCTGATGTAGATTCTGCAGCAGAAAGCATTTATATTTGAGTGGAAAAGAAAAGCACCATAGTACTGGTTGGATTTAGGACAGGGGCTCAGCAGTCTTTGTGGCTCTTTCCTCTCTTTTTCTAAAGGCCACAGAGACTGAGGTGTGTCAGCGGCACAAAAAATGAGAGCAGTAACAGTATAGCTACACAACACACTTCCCTGTTCACAACTGCCAGGCAAAGAGAGCATAAGCTCAACTCCATCATCTCACATGCTGATCCTGGGATAGGTCCTTCATCTTATCCCTTGGAATCTTTGAAGAGCAGGATCCTCACTGCCATTTCATAAATCAGCTTTAAGAAATATCAGTGCAATCCTGCAAAGTTTTGGAACCAGGTCATACAACGTAAAAGACTAAAGTGGAAGGAAAAATGGGTGGGTTTTTTTAAGCAATATTTACTCTTGAACATTTTCACTTACATCCAGGATGTATAGATAAAGCCAATCTGAATAGTGGAAAATGTTTGTCATCTGTATAGTTTCAGGGGTAACGACTGCACAAACATCTAATAAATACTTAACTCTATTCTGATCTCACCCAGGTTTAATGTCTGACTTCAGGAAGGTTAGTTCTATTTTTTACTGATAAAATGAAATTTGGAATTATGATTCTGACATTTTAAAGCAGATGTTGAGCTCTGTACTTGATCAGACTCTCTGTATACCATGTATACCATAGCTCCCTGTATAGCTACATGATGAATAACAACTGAATTATTTAACATAATAGATTACAGGGAGGCTACACTTCTAAGCTGTAACAGCTTTAAACTAAATATGCCCTGCATGGAGGGATACTGTTGTCATATCTCAGATTGATTCAATGAAGCTCACCGGGTGAACCCTGGGGCTTTCCACGGCACCAGCTAAATAGTTTCCCCTGACAACCATGACGTATAGCATTCAAAATTAATCTTATTTCTCACTTCAGATATAACTTCATTTGGCCCTGAAGAAATGATGAGAAAGAAGTAAAAGCTAGATTTGCAGAAACTGGCATTCAGAATTAAATTCTGAAGTCTGTAACAATCTTCAACACAAGAAACAGTGGGAATTTCATATGCACGCCACAAGATCAGTGAAGATGTTCTTGTTTGGAAACGAAACTACTGTAGACCACAGTGATCTGATCTCAGCTAAGACTAAGAACCTGGTCCTGCTGAACAGAGATGCCCACTTGAGTTTCTTTTTAATTCACCAGAAACTTCACATTTTGGCTTTCCCAAGCATTTTTTTTAGTAAATCAACATAATTTTTACTACATTAGAGACACTAGAACTGAATAAAATCCAAAATAACTCAGAATACAATCTGAAATAAACTTAAATTCTTCATTGAATGTAGCATAAAAACCTGAATTTTGTAGCCTTTGCCACCCTTCAGTAATGACTCAACTTGCAAACTAGGGTATATAGTTTGACTTTGCGGGCTTGGAAAACTTTGAGATTTTTCTCTTCATCTGCTTTTCCCTAAAGTCTTCATAAATGCCAAAGATTTTACAATGCCTAAACATAATCTGAAGAGTCCGCTTCTGTCAGACCTAAGGTCATTCGTTATTCCATGAAGTGTTTACTAAATATTCCAATGACCCAAGAAATGACCTACTCAGTAGGAGCTGTGCAGGCCCCAGAACTGAAGAACTACATCTCAGGAGGTGTGAATACAGTGAAAAACACAGAAGCTGATACCAAGAAATTCACTGAAAAACCAAAACTGGAGTTTACCAAGAACAACAGTTAGAAGAGAAGAAGTGGAAGCTAAGACAAGAAAATACAGAAGTTTGAAATCTTAAGAAAAAAAGATCATCTGGCCTTTGATAACACCAATAATTCCCCCTTTTTTTTTTTCCCTTTTATTTTTCTTTTTTTTCTTTCATAGGTTTCATCCCTCTTAGATTACTGCCTTGTAAAATTCATTCCTTTCCCATGAAAATAAAATATAATAGCTGGAGCTGAAATTCTGCTGTCAGGGAGATTTTCATGCTTTAAACATTTACTGAGTCTCTGCTAATAATCAGGGTAACCACTCCTAACAAATTCCTCGCTTAAACCTGTAATCCCACTCTGTCCATCTGGTTGTGGGAGTGGTTTATTGATTCATTCTTCAAAAAAATTCACAGTCAGGATTTACAGAGGGCCAGTTCCATAGCTCGGGCTGCATTTAAGTGGATTTAGTTCACTCAGCCTACTTGCATAGGTCTTGATCCAAAATAGCCCTTAAGCATATGCCCAATTTTAAAGAGAAGAATAGCTGTCTTGAAGTTAGTAAGATAAATCCTGTGCTTAATGCTAAGCACATGGTCAAATGTTTTTATGGACCAGGGTAATAATAAGGTTTCTTAGTTATTTTATTACTGGAAATAATAGCAATTCACTTAAAAAACAAACAGTACAAGAATATGAATAAACCTAATAGTTCCCATCCCATAAATTTTGCTCAAAATTCCTAAGTAAAAAAAGCACAACAGGTAATCTGTAAATATTTAAGATCTGATCCAAGGTCCATGGAAGTTTGTAAAAAGCTCCACAACTTTTCCAGTGGATCCTGAATTATGTGCTTAATAACTGAACCATGATCAATAAAATGGCAAGGGTTTACAGTATAAAGAAAAGAACACACCAAATAAAACTGACTTTTGTTTTCTGAAATCAAAGAACAAAATTAACAGATAAAGTAATATCAAGAATGCAATAAAGTGTTTGGCAGCACTTCACAAATTCTTACTTGAAAAAGTGAATGCAGTTACCTGCATTCATATCCAATGGGGAGCTGGGGGAAGGAATATGAATTACATGCAAAGATAACTAGAAACGTGCTGAGCCAGGGGAAGAAGTAACTCAGTGGGTGACTGGGGAAACAGCTTTAGACCTGGGGTGACATTATTAAGACTACCTTAGTAGTACTTAGGTACACACATCACATGTTTGAAGGCAAACTGGACATATTCACATGTGGGGTTTGATAGCAGCACTTTTGAAAAGGAGCTGAGGAAATAGAAGAGAAACTGTTTTGGGTAATAATTTGAGGTAACTCTCTCCTAGTGACTCTTATTCATATAGTTGCTTAGAAGGCTGCTACAACTGCAGATGAATATTATAGTCATAGGTCTAAAGAAACTTCCCTGCAATTTCTGTACATATCCTATCCAAGACTTAAGCAATTTTCTACAAGGTCCTAAGCCCTTCCAAGCCCCTAGTACATGACTTCAGCAATTTTTGAAAGATTTAAAACAAATATATGGGAAGACTGAGGGATTCCTCCAGCATAAGACTGTTTATCTAGATTTTAGACACAAAGGGTCCCTGGCACAGAAGCAACAAAAACAGCTGTCTTACTGAAAGTGCCATGCAGACAATCAGCACAGACTTAATTCTGTGCCCAGTTCTTGCACAGCCACAGTTCTTTATGGATGCTGGAAGAGGAATATATGACCTGCTCTTTCGGACCAGAAAGGCAAGTACTTTTTAATGGAGTACTTTGGAGATCTCTTCCATGCCCAGTGCAAAGTCCTCCAGCACAGACTTCATTGGCAGCAGATGGAGGAAATGGGCAAGAACACTTTTTAAACTCCAGACACAGAATTTGATTAGGACCATGAAAAGAGACCCTAGGATATTCATGGCTTTTATCAGCAGAGACTAGATACTGGGAGAAATGGATGAATAAACACTCCTCTTCTGTCTCATGTAATCTCACTAGTTCCCCAGATGCTTAAACTTCACATAGGATAACAAAAGTACGTGGGCTATTTCCTTTCTGCATCTTCTTGTGTAACTCTCTCCTGCAGTTCTGATTTAAAAGACGTTTAATGTTATCCTTGCTGTCAGGATAGGTGAGCATCCTTCACTGTGGAGATCCAGAGATGTTAAGAGAAAAGGACTAACAGGTGTCACTGAAGCTGACAAACTGCTATTAGGATGGCACTAACAACTGCTTTCACATCTCTCTCTCGCTTCCACAGTCAATTTTTGGTTCTGTATTGAACTGTATGTATTTCCTGGCTGCCTTGGAGGGGCTGGGCAACTGTCACAACTAATACAGGGGAAGTCCATGAGAGTATATGTGATGTAGTTAAGGAAAAGGTTATCATCTCAGACATAAGAAGCAACTGATTCTAGAAAAGAAGCCAAACAACCCTAAATAAAAGTTGAGGTATAGCATGCTACTCAGGGTAAACCAGATTGCTGTTCCTTTCCTTCCTAATTAGTTCTCCAGATTAATTTATTAGTCTGTCATTCACATGTGAAAGACTCTAAGGAAAGGTGGCCAAAACCAGACTGTGAGATGAACTATTTGGCCAGCTGGAAACAGCTTGTATGCTGCAGGCTGGGCAGCCCTGTTTTAGGGAGTGATGGATTCCATCACAGACATAAAAAGAGGGGCAAAATGAGGATATATTCCTTTTCTGTTAGGATCACAACTTGATTCGGAGACCACTATGCTTGCTTTCTGGTCCACTGTGCACCAACAGATTTAAAGTATGAACTACGTATGAGGAGAAAGGGGATTGAGTTTATTGTGAGAGATTTTTGATTCTATTATTTTTGGCATTATCAGAGTCAAGCGCTCAGAAAACATTAGTCTAGCGCACAAAGAAATGAGTTTTCCCTTAAAATAATGAATTTTTCTATAGTTCATCACAGGTAAATATATATTTATATATCTATTGATTCCCTTCTGCCCTTGGTGCTAGACTGACCGTGAGATGGCTGGTTTTTGTTTTGTTTTTTTTTTTTAAACAGACCTACTGTGTTACGCAATTCCAGAAGCCTCCCATGGGCTGGAAGACTTGACCCTTGTACATTTCATCTATAAATCTATCTATAAAATGTAAAGGAAAGTGACATGGACTGAGGAGCAATAGACCAGCATTTCAACTTAAGATGTTCTGTAAAGAGGAAGTCGCAGGTGTTCTCAGCACAAGTGTGAGCTCTGAAAACAAAGTTAAAGCTGTCAACACTCACCAAAAATGAAAAGCAACAGCATACACAGGAGATCTAAATCCCAGGGCAAACAACTTCAAAGGGTGAAAAAAAAAGAGG
>VZRU01014671.1:923-46553 GCA_013398155.1 Pedionomus torquatus | reverse complement strand
GGGGGGGGGGGGGGAAGAGGGAGGATAGGAGAGAGCAAGGGATGAAGAGACAACGTCTTTGGACATTTGGCAATGGAGACAAAATGCCAGTCCTCAAATAAAAATGTGCCGTTTACAATAAAGATGACAAATTGGGTACAAGACATTTCTGGGCTGGGCAGGGGATAGGATAAACTAGAAAGAAGACTGACTAAGGTTAAGGAATAGTTGAAGCTAAAAAGTTGAAGGCCACCCACGCAGATCAAATAGGAAAGCACTAATGGGAAAGACATTTTGCAAGTTAAAAATATAACCGATTCCTTAATCTGGGAACACAGAGCTGTAAAATAACAGCTGTACAGCAAGGCAGAACAAAGTTTTCTTTAGTGTTTGAATGAAAGGTGGTTGAATGGAAAGACACCGTCTGCTTTATCAGAAATAGGCCCTGCCAGGCCCTCAGCCAGGACAGCTTCATGTGGAGAAAGGCAGGGTTGCATTCCTCCAAGATGGCAACACAGCTCTGTCCCACAGGCCAGCCCAGCAATCTTCAAAGTAACAATGAAATATTAGACGTTTTAAAAGGATTTCCCACTATATTGATGTTGTTCCCATAACACAAGCCAAAGAGTAGGAAGGCAGCACATCAAAACACATTTGCATGCACTTGGAAACAGGCACCTCTTCTGTACCAGATAATGCTTTCTACTGCCTGTGAAGGCAACATTTGGACTGGGAGTCCATGGAAAAATCTTCCTGTGGCACCTGCACCAAAGGCAGGATGTTGAGAAAGCAGCCTCCATTGCAGATGGCAGTTAAAGTAATTAACCAAAGCCACAGGAACATCAAACCCTGTAGGTATGAACACTCTTGTTCGGCTCCATCATTCAGTCTGATCACTTCCACTGCTACAAGGACAATACCTGGTCATAAGGATTGCTGTAGTGGTTGGCTGTAGTGGTCGGCCCAATGTAAAGCATAAACATGAAACACACTATGATTCAGACTAATTGCACAGCACTTGTATGCGCTTTAGTTCAGAAGTACAACTGGTGTGATGCAGGCAAGATGTTGTTACAGCTGTTGCAAGGAGTTCCTTATTCATCTGTCAGCAGCACCTGTGCTTGAGAATGACTACTGATGACACCCAGAACACCACAGCAAAACCACTGATCACAAGATGCAGGAGCCTTGCACGTTCTGGAGCTGAAAGGACTCTTACCAACCATCACATTGTGCTATTTGTAATGAACAGTTGCTGATAAATGTCTGCCTCTCGGCCTTATTTTTCTTCCAGCTCAGTGTTCCCCACTATTACAGCCCTTAAATTTGTCTCTCAAGCTATGGAACATGACAAATGCAAACCGGTGACAACTTATACAGGTTTACCTTACATCTTTATCAGCTCTCTCTAAATCCCTGACAAAGCCAGGGTAACAAATTTCTGGTAACAAAACAGAAAATGACCATTATTGTGCAGCATAACGACTGACTGCTTTATGATGTAGTAGCTACTACTCACATACTCCCCCAGAACAAGGTGTTGGCATGTTGGAAGTGAAGTGTGACTTGCTGAGCTTACTTATGAATTTCCTGAAGACTAACCAGCCTCACACAAGAAGACCATGTAGATCCCTTGTCACTTCACCAAACATGAATTTGTAGACAAGCCTGTCAGTTCTTTCTTCTAAAAGTTCTAATTTGTTGTGGAAATCAGGCTTCCAAATTTGATTTCTTATCTTTAAATGAGAATAAACTACTCTTTATTGTTCCAAGGTTATTATTTCAATATCCTTATTACAGTGTCTTTAGTATCTCTGTTATGCCATACACTCTTCAGGAACTAATTCTAAAGCATTCAGTGGCATCCAGATTTTTAGCTGACATAATATGACATATATCAAGGGTGGAAACATTTACTGGTGATATTTGGTGAATCAATGCATGAGATTTGAGAACAGCATCCCTTGACATCTGTTTGAGACACAGCATACCTTTTAGCTACCCTGCCTCTTATCACCATCATCTGCTACCTCTGCCTTTTATTTTCAAATGCGAGAATACTGCAAAATGACATTTACTTATGCAATAAACAGGGCACCTGCCTTCCACCTGTTTTAAGTATTTACCAATGACAGTGAGGCACTCAGCTGTCTGAGCTAGAAAGAAAAACAAAAATATTACTTAAAATTGCAAGGGAAAGAGCTTACAGAAGGCTGCTTAATCAATGTAATCTGGCAAAGTGCTGCATACTGGAACAGACCCTGCTCTTCAGTACTGGCTGAAGAATAGAGACAATTTTTCAAGGCTGTGGACATTCTTTTAATACTAGCAAATGATGTGTTACAGCATTTTCACCATGATCAAACAGAAAAGAAAAGTCAGACTTACCGCTGGATGAACCTTTTTCAATCACATGTGCGAGATGCAGGGATAAGAAGAAGAGGGCTGTGGAAAAGCATAACAGGTACTAACCAGTTAGGAGGCAGAACAGGCACCCAGCAGTCAGCAGTTGCAAAATGGCTACAATAAGACCAGAGCAGTTCGGCTCTGTAAAACTTAAAGGGCCAGATTTATACAAACACACTGAGGGAAAAGCCTGTGTTAGAGCATAATTCTCCACTGGGAGAAGGCAGGCCCCAGTCCCGGAAATATTTAAGCATGTCCTTAACTCTAAGCATATGAGTATTCCTATTGACTTCAGTCTGTGTATTCCTGTGCAAACAATTAAGTGTATGTATAAAAGGCTGCAGGACTGTGTTTACAGACATACAAAAAGTTGCCCAGGAAGGTAATGCTCCAGCATAGTGCTTGTTACAGCTTTATCACAAAATGAGTGGGGTACACTCAGGTACTTCCCCTTCTGGTGAGCAATTCTGATCACACTGACTAGTATTAAGGTATATCCTAGGTGTCCAGAAAGAAGAAAAATAATACTTAAAACCTCCCCTGAAAAATCTCAAATTGCTGCAACAATCGTTGCTCATGTTTTCACTCTAACATTTCTGTTTTATTCAGTGTAATACCCATAATAGGCCCCTGTCTCATTGGAACTATTCAAAAGCAATTTGTACTGGTGAAAGTGACCTCAGTCACGGATTTACAACTCCCCTCTCTTCTACAACTGACTCACAGAGATCCAGTCAGTAGGGCGTCAGTATTTTTGAGGTGAGAGCAGAAACACCCCAATGACTGGGCACAGGTATCTTTGCAGACCTACTGTTGGCAAAGTGATCATATGCTTACCCATGCTCTGCTTAAATTTTCTGCTCCTCACAGAAGGAATTATAACATTTTCCTCACCCACAGCATTCATTGACTTTCATGATTGATGGGTTTTTCAAGTGTTAGCAGTTACTTTTACAATCACCTGGATGGGAAGGAGACTTTAAATGTAGAAGACACAGAAGCAGTATCAGAAGGTTTCAGAGGAGGGCCCTTTCTTCCTGCCCAAGATCATCACAGCATGGCTGAATAAGAGAGTTGGAGCCTATACAGTTCCTATACCAGCCCTTTGTCCACTGCAAAGACACTTTAAATGACATGTATGAGGGTTTCTTTTCAGGCATGCCAGATGGCATCAGAACTTCGGGACAATCAGTAGGATATTTCTCCAGTTACACGATATGAATAGAAAACAAATTTGGGCTCAGACTTGCTCTGAAGTGACTGTTCTGTATGGCCACATGGTTGCAGCTGTTGGTTTGCTGATGGGGTTAATTTGATTATATTGAATAATGATAATGTTAATAATAACTATATTTTATTCAAATAATTGTATTTGCTTATATTGAATATTGTTAAATGTTGACAGAATTGAAAACGTAGGGCTTTTTTGCATATTTCCCCCTATGATTAGAAACTAATCTTAGCAGTTTTCCTAGTGCCATTGTTTTCATCCTGTCACTGAGTTTATCCTGTACTCTGCTCAGGTTTCCACAAATATGAAATCAACATTACAATTTATTGGAGATATTTTACTTCATAAAACTTCATTAAATACATATCACCAAATAAAACCCTGTATATGCAATAACTCTGACTTGCGCAGAACCCATAAACCACTCATCTTTGATTACCTCCAGGCACAAGCAGCTATGACCTTCTCAAGCATCTTAACACCAGAGGAATTGCTTTGCAAGTTTCATTTGCTACAGTATGTTTCAGAAAACATGGTGGATTTTTCCACACTAATTGAAAAGTCCTGAAATGTTGTGGAACTTAGTCTGTTCTTACATCACTGTATTATTTCCCAATTATCTCAGTGAGGTTGATAACCGGACTCCACTTCCCTGAGCTTAGTCCCACTAGTTCCAACTTCATATGTTGTGTAGGTTGTAGCTTTTTTACAGTGTGCCATTAGCATGATTGATTATATGTTATCAACATGTCATGAAAACTTGCCAGATATAACTTAAAATTGAATACTTAATGAATATCTGGGCCTGAATCTGCTTTTTCTTATACTTAGTTCACTCTGGAGCAGCACCATGCAAGGAGACAATGTGCACTGGAGTGAGAACAGAAGGGATTCGTGGGCTGAATCCTACACCCAAGAACAACTCTGAAGATACAGGGGTGCGACAACAGACATTGAACACGTGGCAATTGGAACCTGACTTTTGCTTTTAGTAAAGCATTACACAATGCAAGCGTTGGTAATAGGGTAAGACTTCTATGCATTCTGTAATCAGTTAATGATGTTAGGTTTATCATCTCGAGAGTTGTTACCAGTAGAAATTCAAAGGCAATCACTTGAAGGCACTTCTTTGTACCCTCTCATTAAAACAAAAGTTCTTTGTAAGGCATTAATACAGGTGGGAAGAATTTACCATACAGGGATAAGAAAATTAGACAGGAAATGTTCCAGTAGTTATTTTAAACGTCTCTGGGTGAGGCAGCAGATGATAAACAGGGCTAAGGACTTCAGAGAGTTTGAAACCTTTTGCTTTCTGAGCCAGACTGCCCTTTCCAGAGACATACTCCTAAAAAATTAGGTACCAAAAGATTTATTAGCTGGAGAGGGAAAAAGTTTTAAAATATTTTTCTTCATTGCTTTAACATGAAGCAACTCAAAGTGTGTGTCCCCCCAGACGTGAGGGCAGAATAAGATTATTCCATGATACAACTATGCTTTGATACAGGTCACTTTATAGCTTGCTAGAAAGTTTGGTTGAATTGTTTAAAAGCTGAATTTGTGCTCTTTTAAATATATGTAGACATAAGAATTTGATTGAGTAAGCATGTACTTTTTTTTTACTGCATTGGAGCTTAAAAATCCGTCTTTTGCTCTATTAAATGCTACTCTATCTCATATTTGATTCCTATACTGCACATATATACTAATGCCTGGTGTGTGATTTCCTGCAGCAGGGATGTGTCAGGCAATACTCTACACAAAATGGAAGTGCTATTTAACATACAGTTGTTTGGTAGTTATTTTAAATTGTGTGAAATTGCCTCTTCACTGTTATTATTTCCAAAGGTAAGAAAAGTTTTAGTAAAGGCAGTTGGCTGAAAAGCAATGTGATAAGGAAGAAGATAAAGTATTTGGCAGCAGAAACCTGCTATATTTGCTCAAGTAAAAATGAGGAAGCGTAAGCAGCAGCCCTGATGGAGAAAAAAAGACAGAGTATAGAAGAGATTTCCTGTCTAGTGAAGACAATAGGCACTTGCTTGAGAAAGCAGAGTGAAGCAGACAACAGCAGGAGAAATGTTTCCAGTGGTTCTCATAGAATTGGAACACAGAGTTTTCTTTGGCAAATGAATTAGCTGTAAGAGCCAAATGTCTTCAGAAACAACTTATCCTCTGGTAGCTGTCTTTTGCTTAAACTCTCTGAAAAAGCATCTGTAAAGCACTGTGAAGCATGAAGCCATTCCAAATGCAATCAGTTAGATAAGGCAGCATCCATTCCCTCTTAGCCACTTGTTCTAACAAACTTAGCGATTCAAAGCTCTGTGGAGAAGAAACTTAAGGCTGCCTGCTGCTCAGCAGGACGTCATGGATTAGGTTCTTACATACAGGCCAAGGGGTTTAGCAAGAACTCAGCCAAGATGCAAAGACCAAAGGGAAAATCCTTCTTTTAGATCTGTGAGGCTGATCTCAGACCCACACATCTATGAAATTAGTGTGCAGGTCTACCGCTGTACATTTTTTTTTTCCTGTTTGCATTCCTGGGAGAAATTACCATGTGAAGAAACAGCAGTTTCTTGCAAGGAGTTTACCAGCTTGTTTTCTGTAACTGATGTTTGATGGGAGGAAGGAAGAGGCTGAGGGGCAAGAAACATTAGTCTCTAGCATTCCACAAGAGAATGCTGTTCTTCAAGGGCATACATCAAAGTTCCCAGATAGGCACATTTTAAATCCATTCCTTACAGGGCAATGAGCTGATAGAAGAAAGTCTCCGGGGACACACTGGCTCACGAGAGGAAATTAATGACTAGCATGCAGCTTATACACTGCTGGTTATGTCCTTGTTTGTCTGCTACCAGCGATACAGGCAGCTAGGAAGATCCAAGTTCAGTTGGAGCGTGGATAGTGGTTGCCAGCTTGGCACCAGCCTCCCTGCTGTCAGGTCTTAGTCGATAAGAAGTCCCAGTTGTAGAGTGGCTCCCACGTCTTGTCTTGTACATGTTTTATGTAAATGATGAAAGGCACATGAAACAAACAGAATAAATTGCTAGAATGTCTTTAATATTACCTAAATAGACTTGGGGTCAGGGTAATGTATTCTATCTAATTCAGCACTGAAGTATAATTTCAAGAACATAAGTGGAAAAAAAGAAGAGTCATCTGAACTAATATCCTCAGGCTCAAGTTATATGAAGACTTACACATGTGCTTAGCTTCACACAGTGCAAAACCAGTGTCTAGTAACACTGTATGCAGGTTTAAAATGATGTCTGGAGACTTTGTAGGATTAGACTCCTTATTTCCTACTTGAAATGGAACTTCTGTAAAAGTGCTTCATATGTTGATGCATAAAAATGAAATAAATTTTTCAAATTGTGAGGAATCCTACAGTCCCCAAATGAGCAGAAGTCTTTTCATAACAGATGGACAATAAATTATAATTTCCTTATTTTCACATGTATTATACCTTTTCTCTGAAATGGAGAAGTATGAAACTAATTCTCTTTTTAAAGTTACTATTTTACATCTGTTTTATTTCCACTCTTTTCTCTTAGCATTTTGCACCTCTAAGATAAGATTTTTTTTTTGAATATGAGACACAGTGATTTATACTTTTTTTAAAGATTGAAATACATGGATCTTTTTGTTTATTTTAACAGGGCTAGGAATACACTCAGAATTTTTTTATTTATTGTAATTTAGGCACGTGTAGCAGTTCATGAGAAAGAGACAGTGGTATCCCTGTCAGATATGGCAGGGAACTAGCTCAAGGTGCAAGAACTGCCCTCCTCACCACACCTCAGAGGACCACTTTTTTGCTTTCTCAGCATGTGCACAGTAATCAGAACAAAAGATATATTCCCACTTTGCATATTCTAACTTTCATTACTTTAGATTGATTATTTTTTCCCAGGGACTTATTAAACAATCACATTAATAATCATACATAACTACTGTTTGGGGATGGCTCTGTTTCCAAGCCATGACAATGTTTTGGTTGGTCTTACAGAGTAATTGGAGTGGCTCCCCTGTAACATTGTTGTGGTCAGATCTATTTATTCAGCACACAGAGTGAGTCTTCAGCTCCTGCTTACTGTGCATAGTACTGCCAAAACTATGCAAAAAATAATCGAGGTCATAAACACCTATATATGCTTCACTCTCAAGGTGAAGATGCCTGTAAAGGCTTTCCATCAGAGTTCTGCTTAGTATCCTGTATATTCTGCCTCTTGGAAGTCAAAACAAATATTTACACCTGAAAAGAAACAACTGAGTATGCACATCTTGGATCACTGGGCCAGTTCCAGGTAATGTGGAAGTCAGCGGAAATATTCTTCTTGGCTTCAATAAGGTTTAGGTCAAGATGCCAAGCCAAGAAAGAGTACAAAGGATTGCCATAACAGTTCCTGTCTTCTGATGGCCAAGTTTCAGAGATGATAAGGGGAGTTCTGCAGGGCTTTTGGCTTTTCTACTCAATTCAAGAGTCTATATTTGGCAATGGAAAATAGCCCTATTTAGAGCATTTTGTAAACAATGTTAGTTATAGGCAATGAATTTTTTCCAATGCCTATATATAGTTATCTGAAGCACTGTTATGTTCAGGTCAAGAAACAAAAAAATATTTAATTTGACTTAGGTTTGATGCCACATTGAACTGCTTTAACTCACCATTGAGAAACGGTTGTATTCCAGGAGTAGTTTTAATCCATGTGCTTGTACAGTATTGTTAAAAGCACATCTGCTTTACCAAGGTCATATAATCTATTAGGAGTCAGCAAGCCTAAAAGTGTAAGCCCAGGCGCAGTCAGAGACCACCTTTGAAATACATGTAATTCCACGAGCCAAATGAGTTGGATACAGCTTCATGGGATGTTGATTCTCAGTTAGGTCAGGGGTACATCACAGAAAGACCTAGACAGGCTGTAAGCATATAGGGCACCTGCATTGTCACAAAGTTCATTTTAGGGTATGTCATGTTCCTGGCTGCTCCTCAGACCATGCTTGTATATACACTGCCAGTGAAAACACTGATAATTAGAATCATAGAGTCATAGGACATCTCAAGTTGGAAGGGGCTGATGAAGATCATTGGGTTCAGCTCCCTACTCCTTACTCTTGCGAGATGAGATACACCTTGATCTGTGTAAGGATGCCAGATTAATTAAGTTTTTAATTAAGAATGTTACTCTTGAAACAGATTTCAAAGGAATAATCACTTGCACAAAGCTACAGGAAAATTTCAGTATTCTGTTGCCATGTCTACTGGAAGATCGTTTAAAGTTATTTAATTGCTCTTTTCTCTTTAGTCACACTAAACAGGACCTGGTGTTTTCATTGTCTAAACAGTAAGTCAGTCAATATTTACTAGCAGTACCTTAAGCCTCAAAATATGAACTAATATCCAGGCCACACAATCTGTTCTGAGTCACAATGTCTCCAGAAGCAGGGAAATGCTTGTGTTTCTTTTTCATCTCCACTGAGCCACCACTTATTATGGGCTACTGATCTAGATAGAGGTTTTTGGGGGGGTTTAGAGCAGTCAGACTTACGTTCAGTGGTGAGTGAATGGACTTGTTTGAAGGCATCAGGAAGCTGAGTGACAGAGCCAGCTACAGAACCAAGGCATCCAAAATCCAATTGTTATGCTTTTAAAATAACCTGATATTATCCAAAAGCTCATGAGTGCATCCAGGGCTTTAGAAATCTTTTATGAATGACCAATTGTTCTTCATTTGACTACCTTAATGAGTTATCCTAGTGTTTGATGGTGAAGTATCTGAGAAAAAAAAAGGAAAGAAAGGAAGAACTGGAGCCACAGAATCATCCTGAGGAGATATGCACCTGCTTTCATTTTCATACCTCTCATGAAAAACATACAGCTTTCAACCAAGGTATAAAAACAAGGATTCATTACTCCTCTTCCCACCCCAAAAGGATGTCATAGAAAGGATCATAGCCATTAGGGTACAGAGTAAAAAAAAGAAGGAAAAACAGTATTACTCTTCTCAATTCTGTATAAATATTCAGAAGAGTTATTTATGTAAAACAGGTCTTTGTGAGCACCATAGAGGCCTGATTGTAGCCCAAAGCAACAGGGTGGTTTGGGTGCCATTCTGATGGATATAAGTTGGGAATATGTCTTGGAGTTGAGAGTTTGATGATTTTTTAAAATTGTTACTTTAGGCAAATGCCCCAGGTGATAAACAGACTGTGACAGCTTTCCAATAGCAAAATACAGTTGAACTCCTGTTCTTCTGCATCTATTCTGCTTTTCTAGCCAAGTTTTTTGACTATTTCTGACACTGAGTCTCTTTGGTGAACTGCACCTGAATTTTCTGAATATATCAGGGATTTTGGAATTACATTTTTCACTACGCTGGCTATGCTCAAGAAAAAAAACCCACAGTCATTTGGAGCCTTCTATTAAAAAGTTAATTGCATTAGCAAAAGACTGTGTCCTAAAGTTAAAGATCCCCAAGTCAGTAGAGTAACAGTTCTGTCTATGGTGGCCTATGATGCTGAGAACCTCCCTTCCTCACATGCAAAAATCCAGCTGTTGTAAACACTTTAAAGGAGAAGCTTAAAATGGTCTTGTTTCTTTCTAATTCATCTGTGTGTTTGCTCTGGGTATTGCGTGTGGAGGAGATGTCAGGATTTGCTATTTCCTCTCTTGCCTAATTCTGCAGTGAGTTAAAGATTTACTTAAGGACACTCTGACCAGTTAGAAAAGATTGTTTAAGTTAAATTTTGTCAAGGTGCCCAGAGTCTTCCAAAGCAGTGGGTGCTGAATGGGGGGGTTGGGAGGGTCGGACCAAAGGGAGAAAAGGACAGTGTTATTATTTACGCATGCACTCACAGCTCATTGCTGTTGTCCCTCCCCTCAAGTCTTTCATGTCTGAAATGGGCATGCACTCATGGCATGTCCTTCCTGGAGATAACTCAGATGCTTGGCACATGAGGCTTTAAGATGGACAATTAGCTTGGACTGAAAACACCACTGAACAGTGAAGCATGTATGCGCACAGAGGATCACATCAGTTATAATGATTTGTAATTTATCCAGTCTTTGAATGCACACGCTGCTTCCCTGCATCCTGCCAGTGCAGGTGGTTCTTGAGAACTTTACATTGCTCCCATGCATGAGCTAGCCAACACTCTTATACTTTTCTATCCATTAGGGATCAGAAATGTTTTGTATCAACTTCCGTTTATGCTGCAGCATCGAACAATCAGAGCAGACTCCTCTCTAATACTGCAGATATTTATGTCCACATTGAAATTTTAAGTAGAATAATGGTCACAACAGTAGGAACAACAGAATCACAGTACTGTCCCTTGCATAAGCTGGTATACAAAAAGTGAAGGCAATCAAACTACAGTATCTTGCATAAAGGGATGAATACCAACCTCTGGCCACCTGGAAGAGACAATACTGAATCCTTTTGAAATGCTGTCCATGCAATGCATTGACGCTAGAGACAGATATCACCGAGGACAGACTAGTGTTCCAGAAAGGGTGCTGGCCTGTTCTGTGAGTGTGTCTTCACTGGAAGTGCTGGCTTAAGCAGGTGCTGGCTTAACTCCTTCTTTTGCCACCAATAGATGTCTATGGGGCTGCCAAGTGAGGCTGGTAGTAGTTCAGGTAAGTTTAAAAGTTAAGTTTTAAACAACCCTGCTCAGTTTTGCAGTCCAGTTAACTGTGCAACTGCACAACCAGCATCTGAGAAGAGAGGATTTGCTTGAGTCAGCAATGCTGTCAGAAAATATCTCTGTGGAGTCATGGCCAGGAAGAAAAGTGCCTTGAAAACCACATTTCTAATGAACTTACTTGCTTCTGGGAGTGTTGAAAGGGAGTTCTGCCTCAGTGCCTTATAAAATATAGCATTCAGCTCTATTTACATGCAACCAGTTCTCCAGCCCATTCCTTGAATGTCTCGTTCTTACTCACTCTGTCATCCAGGGAAGATATTTATGTAGCACAGCTCCTGCCTTTTCTCTCTGAAGAAGACCTCTGCAGTCATACAGAGGTCGTCTTATCTCCTGTACCCCATCTATGTCCACAGGTTCTTCACATAAAAACTATATGGCACTTTGTAATCACAAAGGAAGCAGTCACATGGAACAAAATTTCATTCCTACTTCCTAGAAACTGTAGTGGAAACACATTAACTTACCACTCCTAACCCATGCCTCCCACGGGTGAAAAGTTGCACTAATGAGAGCACCAAAGTGGGAAACGGGGGACTGAATTTCTAATACAGCTGTGACAAGACGGATGATCCTGACTCCACCTCTTAGTTCCCTGCCTGTGAAGTGGAAATACTATGATGTACGATTGAGAAGCACCGTGTTAGAACTGAGCATTGCTCTGCAGAGAATAGAACCTGGTACTCTCCATTGGTTGGTTCTTTGGAAGCCAATTCCCACAAAATAATGCACCAAGAGAGGATAAATTCCTGCTACCCTTTATCAGGCAATTCAGACACCAAGAAATCCTTATACACTAAGAAGGGCTGCAGCTTTGGACGGGTTTTAAAAAAAGATAAAAGTAGACACACCACATAGAAACACAAATGACATCCGTTCAGAATTAGCTCTGCCCCTTTTATCTTCATAAGAAGCCAAGCTGAACTACAACCTTTGGATTCTCTTGAGGCATTAGCTTTTCATTATGAATGAATGGCTGATCACATTATGACAGGCAAATGATCGGCAGCAGGAGGGTTTACCAACATACCCTGCACTCCCACAGTCACTGAAGGGGAAGTTTAATGAGCAAATAACCTGCTGCAACTTTCTACATATTTCCTGTAATTGAGAACTCTTCTGTACTTTGTCTGGAATGCAGATGCCTGTCAGTCACAAGGTCATAAATAGGATTAGGGGCTGTTTCTGGAAAGGGAAGTAACTACCTTTAGATGCTCAGTTGAAAATACAGATGTTTTCTGGCTGCATGGCTTTTGGGTGGTGGTATCTTCAAGTCTGTTTAAGCAGGCTTGGCTACTATCTCTTCTCTGAGGCCCCTGGAGCCCCCCAGTCTTGCAATTGGTGCAGATCCCTGCTAAGAGTGTAATTTTTGCCTATGCAACGGCTGCAAGATCCAAGCATTAAAAGCATTAAAAGCTCTGTTCAGAGATATACAGCATAGAACTGACACGCCAGCCTCTATTAAAAGGATCTCCAATAACTAATGGGCACTGAGACTTTTTTTTTTTTTTATGTTAAGAGATTTGTTTCAGAACATTGCATGAAAAGGATTTAAAGTATAATCTTTCCATAAGGAGAATTCCTAAGTAACTTCCCTAAGTTACCCTGACAAACTTGATAAAATACTGTAGCCTTCTGAGAAATTTAATGTGCTCCATCTCTATTATAGATGCTGTGTGTGACAAAAATATCTGAATAATTAATATTTTTTAATATTTAGTTAGAATTTTTTTTTGTGGCATTGGCCAATACATTTATTTCACCCCTATACTTAGAAAAAAACCAAATATTTCAAGAAAAGAAAGTTGTTTACCAAAAAAATTGAGGGCATTGGTTTGGTTTGTGGTTTTGTGTGTGTGTGTGTTGGGGGTTTTGGGGGGCTTTTAGGTTGTTTTGTTTTTTTTTTTTTAATGTAATGTCTTATTACCAGATTAATTGTTTCTTCAGAGACTGTGAAAGTTGTCAAAGTAACATGACCACTTATGGTAACTGATGCACTCTGCCTCATGGCTTTGCTGTCCTTCTCTTTGTCCCTTCATTTCCACATCTTTATTAGAACTCATTTCTCTTGTTGGTAGAAACTATTTCTGCTGCCAGTAAATCTTCTTATTTTAGGAATGTTACAAAAGAACCTTAAGATCCCAAACAAGATAAGGGCTGGTGAGCCACTTCATAAGCACACAGAAACAGTCCTTGCCGTGAAGAGCGTTTAAGGCCTTAATAGCCAGGATACAAAAAAAAATAAATTAAAATCTAGGGTAAGAGCTACTGCAGTGAAGCAGCTTCCGCAAGGTCACACAGGAGATCAGTGACCAGACCAGGAATAAAACCTTCACCTCCCACGTCTCTCTGCTGTGTGTTGCTTTTCTTTAGTAGAAAGGAATCAGTGTTCAATCTTATTTGTTTTACCCAAGGCAAATACCACTGGATTTCACCATAATGAAGGTAGAGGGAAGGGTTATATCCACTTTCTTCAGTCTAGTAAAGCTTAAAAAACCCTTGCACGGAATGCAGCTGAGTCCAAACCCCTCCCATTTCAGCAGCTTATTCAGGATATGCAAACCAGATGGAAATTTATGTATTACATGATTAAATATACTCTAGATCAGAAAGGAGCCATCCCCAAAATCATCTAAAGCAATGATATGAGAGACATCATTGTCTTCTGTTCATCTATGTTAAGGTCACAAAAGCCCCCACAGAGATAAGGGGATGTGGTCAGTGCCCTGAAAGGCTGACATGCTAATTACAGACAGAACAAAGGGGCCAGGGGATAAAGCACAAGCCAGGGTAAAGGAATGACGCGGGGTGATGAGAATAAGGCCACAAGGTTATTTAGCAGAGACATGCTCAACAAGGCTGCCCGTGTCTCCTGCTAACATGGGGTTGATCCTAGTGCAGACAAAGTTCTGCCTCTTTCAGAGCATCATTATGAAGTGACCATACCCAAATGCACCCTTTTGTTACAGGACACAGACGAAGGTTTCAGAGAAATAGTTAATTCTGCTGAACAGTATTTCTGTATTCTCAGACCATTGCCTACCTTTAAATCGTAGACAAACACTATCTCTCTCTTAAACACACACAGATACATACAGCATTTACAGTAAAAAAGATGTTCTAGCTCCCAGCCCTGCTTGTGGATTTTAGTTCCAGACAACATATCAGTACAAATTCATATTTTTCAGATAGAGTACATTTAACAAGAGTGTTGAGTTGACAACTGAGAGAGGAGGTGTGTATTACCATAAAATCCTTGTATTTTCCCTTATTACATTTTACTGTATGAAAGATAAAATTATTCAAATTTTGGATGAATCATAAATATTTGGATGAATCTTATCTTGACACCAAAAAATAAAAAAACAACCAAAAGAAGGTTACATGCTTGCAAGCTTTTCTCTTCACACTGACTTTTTCCAATTTTTGATACAGCATCATTCAAACTGATATGAAGACCGGCAGTATTTGGTCCTGTAGCTAAATTAAAAATTCAATCAAGGATGCATCAGTAAGAGCAAACCTAGCTCACTTTAATGTACTACTTCTCTCCCTTCCCCTAACAGAAGCCCCCAGTCCTCATTGACAGATTCTGAAATTTCCCGAAATCTCGACATTTTCTTTCCTTTGCCTGATTGGACTCCCCTAGTCGTGATGATGAAAATCTATTACTTTGGGTCTGCCAAAGGCTAATATTTGCCCCTTGCATTTGGAAATCAGTGATGTAAATAGATGTCAGATTTGTCCACTCACTTTGTGACCATAACAACACATTGTGATAATGGATAGACTGTATGTAAAAATATTATGGTGCTTAAAGACAGAGGTGGAATTAACCAAAACTACCAAGTTATATAAGATCCAGTGCCACAAAACCCATATTCCTCTGTATCTGGGGAGCTAAATAACTTGAGAAATTTGTGGTAGAAAAAAGGTTAAAGAGAATAAAGCTTGACTACTTGAGCAGTGTTTGAGTTCATTGAAGAGAACACTCACAAAATCTTTAATCTCGTTGTTTTTCTCCTGTTAATGGAGTATTTGATTAGAAGCTTTCCACTCCTTACTCTTTCCCTGAGCTTTTTGAATTGAATGTTGTTTCATCATCCACAGCTGCGTACCGCCCAGCTCATATGCTTACATTGAAATCCCATAAACATGCACATACCCACAGACTTCCCAAATATCCACTATCCTCCCAGGGTGGCATTTAGTTGAGGTGGTGTACTTGGGCAATCATTTTAATTCCTCCTTCCATCTCTGCTCTAAAGCTGTTATCTGATACAGTAAAACCAAGCTGCACAGGGAAACAGCACTCGCCATCCCCATATATTTCACATGCCCTGTGGCATCAGGTCTGGAAAACTGAGTGTTCCAGGATGTTTTGCCTTTTTGCTCCTCCCAGCTGCCTCATCTTCCCCACTTCCCTCTCTTCCTGTGGCAGAAGCAATCATTCTGTACCTTCATACCTTTAAGGCAGTAAACTTCACTTTGGGGTAATATTGCCAAGAAGCTTTTAGATGACTCAGACTGCAAAATGTGTTATTTACAGCACAGGGCATATAGAAAATTGGTCAAAAAGAAGAGACCACAGACTCATCAGTTGCCTTATGTACTTGTCTTTGTCCATTTGAGCTCACTCCCACCTGTCCTTATGGAAAGACACAGAACTTGTGACAAGTCAGACAGCCCCATGAGGCCATTTTCAATAGCCCAGAATGTCTCTGGGTGGCAGAACATGATTGTATGGGGGTAAGTGAATTAATCCTCAAGTGACTTTTCTCACTTCTCATAACAGCTATGTGTGAATCTTCCCATGCCAATGTCTCAGTCATAAATTACTGGGTAAAACAGGAGACCTGGAGACTCCTTTTGAAGAGATTATTATTTGTGTCACACAATGGAAGTCTAGTGGCTCAAATATCAAGAAGGCCAAGGTGGAAAAGATCGGTGACAGTCACCAAACTGGTGTGATGAAACTGCATGAAGGAAAATAAAAGGACAAAGGAAAAATTAATAATTTATATATTTGATAAGAACAGGACCTGGGGGCAATCAGCTCTTTCAACAGTCCTGCATGTGTGTTCATGAACTAGCTGTACCAAAAGGCTGGCAAATAGTATATGCATTAAATCTCCAAAGGTAACATAGACCTCACTGTGCTTCCTGGCCTCCAGGCAACACATTTTCAAAATAAAAAGTGTTGTCTGATGCCAGCCTTGTCTGGGGGGCTGACTGCAGACTCAGTTAAAAGTCTATTGAATCTTTTTCACAAGGTTTTCCTGAATTTGGATGTGCCCCTAAAAGTGAATGACTGCCATGTTTTCAGTTTTCCTACCTATGAACATCAAACCACTACCACTTTAGAGGCAACTGGGGTATAACTGACATTATCACTGATACTCAAGAGGAGCAGGAGGGCTTTTGGGGAGCAGAATGAGGTATTTGTGAAGGGTGTTAGAATGAGGTATGTTGTGAAGCATGCTTTCTGTCATATCAGGGACATGGAGAAAATATGTCCATCATTAGACTCATCAAGGGGTTGTAATCAGTCTAGGCCTGTGTAATTATTTTGAAAGGGTTGTATAACCATTTGTAGGTTAACTCAAGGATCTGCACTTCCCTGACAGTAAGATAATAAACACTGAAGACTTAAAGAACAAGTCATTTTGGGGGAGAATGAATGAGCTTATGAGAGGTACAATGAGCTAATGGAAAGCATGATATTCTACAGCAATAAGCTTTATAGAAAGGAGTAGAGAGGTTATAAGTTCTGGAAAATTCAAATCACAAGATCATTCTCACTGTCCACTAGGTTGGGGATTTTTTTGACCATTAAAAGTAAATAATAAAATAAATGGACAGAGTATGACACCAAGTTCTCCATACCTTACATCTCAGGTAGCACATTTTGTACACAACACTCACAAAATTTTCCGTTTTGAGAACTGCAGTGCTTATCTACACTTGCTTGCCTTTTGCAAATTGCCTGCCTTTTGAGAAATGAGTGCTTAACTGCAGTTAAGCACGCTCAAGTGGATGAAAATGGGATGAAATACCACAAGCGATGGGCAAAAAAAAATAGCTGGCACTGTTTCAAGCAGAGAAGAAACATGTAATTAGATACCAGAAAGAATTCAACATTCATCTTGGGTGTGCTTATTTTCTGATTAATTAAATATAACACACATTACTATGTATACACTTAGTATGTAGTTAGATTTTTATTTTGGTTACAGGGTTTCTTGCATCTGTATCCCTGCCTTTTCTTTTCTTTTTCTTCCTTCTGGCTGCCTGCACTGATAGCTGGCAAATTTAGGTGTGAAGAACAGCTCAAAAGATTCAGGCAGGTCTTTCCCATCCTGCCTTGAGTCCTTAGAATATATATACAACTTTCTCTCAAAATCCACAGAGGTGGCTTTTCTTCCTAGTGCTGTGAAGTGTCTTACTAAACCAGGAGCCAAAGCCCTTATTCTTTTATACAAATGGACAGTCAAAAACAGGTTCTGTCTGGATGTTTTGCCTGAGTTCTGATGCATCTGTTCCCGATTTTTATACCCATCTTTATCACTGTAGTTGTGTTCTGATTTTACCAGTGACTGTCACATATTCTGGCCACCTGGCACCTGTTTTCCTTCTTAGTTTCAACTTGGGTCAATTTACACAGCTCATAATCTCCATGTATCTGGGGGAGGCTGCTGATTGTGGGTGGCTGTGAGGACAAGACTGTAACTCAGGAGGAGAAAATCTTGCAGTTGTTTGAAGGATGGAAGGGCAGGCCTTTATCCTGCATCAAAGAGGATGGCTTTGGATGGAAACTCAACTTCTCTTTTTAAGTATTCCTTTGAACTAGGGAATGACACACATAGCCCATTCCTAAGAATAGCATCCTTTTATATTTTTTTTTAGTTCTGAAGAAGTCTATTTTTTGCCCAAGCATGGTATCTCCAATCACTTATATTAGAAATTCAGATTCAGGAAACAAAAGAGGTAATTGATCTTACTGAAATGGATTCCTAGGTAAATACCTCGACTTATTTTACCCCCTTCATTTCAGTTCTCCTTTGAAGGTAATGTCTCTCCTTACTGCCCTTTGGTTCACACTGCAGTATGGTCTCACAACACAATAACAGGATTGCTTTTGGAGGAAACTAACCTGGAAGAAGCATCCAGAACTATACCTGAAGGGCTCCAGCCATGAACAGACATTCAGTTTGGAAAACAGGACTGGAAGAAGTCTGAAGGAACCCACCTCTCAAATGTGTGTAAGGTGGACATCTGGGTTACAGCACTCACTGCTTTTCTCTACTAGTCTGCTTCCATGGTCTGTATTGCTTGCTCATGTAGGTGGAGGCAGTGTGATCCTCCATTCTTACAACACTTTAACATATCTCTAGCATCACAAATTTAAAATAATATCTGAGGGTTTTTCATTGCTTAATCAGTAGCTTAAGGAATGAGATTAAAATTTGCAATAAGAAGTCACACATAGCCTGTAACGAGAAATTTGCTGGCTACCAAAGAAAAATGCTGATAATGGCCTAGCTAGCAAAGTCTCCAGTGGAAATGACTGGATCAATATGCTAGTAACAATGAAATCTATATATGATAACTGCATTCAAATGCTTAAAACATGTTTGTATTATTACAAAATTGGCCAGCTTCTGTAGTATCTGAGTGTCCTGAATGACCACATCAAAATCTTGAAACTACAATTTGCAATAAATTATCATCCCTTTCACAAAAATCTATGCGTAAGTGATGCCTATTTTTTCTCATCACCCTGTTATATTTTAAGAAAATGTGGTGGTTAATTGAAAATAGAGATTTTTTCCATATGGCCTGGAACAAAGTTTTGGATAAACAGAAGACTGAACCGTCTGGAAACAACAGATGGCAGTGTTTTAAAGATGAAGAGATGAAAGCTTGGATAACCAGTGCTGAACGTCAGCAGTAACATATGATGGAGGCAGTACGCTTACTTCTGGGAATTTAGCTCTACCATAATTCTATGAGATAGACATGTGGTCAAAGTAGGGATATTTTAGTTTTTTTTTTTAAATAAAAAGGAGGAACGTGAGATACCTGTCATATTCCAGCAGCCAGACACACAGTCTCCTTGCATTTAATTTCAATAGCATAAGTTGTGGCTGTAAATAATGTTCCCAGATCAATTGGCAGAGGTAGAAGAGTTTATACAGCCAGTTCTAAGACTCAACCTGTTTCTATTATCTATTTACTTAAAATCCTGGGAGAAACATTCAAAAGAGGAAAGGAATATGAAATGTAAAAGAAACATAAGTTTCGAATGTGATGTGGTAACTATGGTATATGATAAATAAATAATTAACCTATCTCATACTTTGAAATGTACCACAATCAGGCATTTGTTACTAGTTACAGTATAATGTAATACATTTACCATGCATTTAGCCATGATTAAGAGGCCTGTTTCCTTGACACAATGAGATGAGTGTAGATTCATTTGAGTATGGCATAAAGAGAGTGGGTCCCAACTTTTGCAGCAAGTTTACTAATTACAAGTTAGCTCAAGTGCTGGCTGAAATAGTACTTCCTTCCCTCATTATAACGCTCAGCACTATTTCTGAATCATTTTTTGGGAGATACGTAACATTTTACAGAGAAACGTCTAAGAAAGGGAAGGAAACAATTCTTCTGGTTTTCTTTCTAATAATTTGTATTTATATTTGGAGACAGAAGAAAGAGAGAGGGAAAAGAATCGCACAAAACCAAGTCAAATTAAAGGGTCTGAAATAAAGAAAAAATAGTAATTGGATTTAAAACTTGATGATAGTATTTACGAGTAGCCCTCTTTCAGTTGCCCCAGGCTAGGGATCTGACCTTTCTACACTTTCTATCAAGAATGTCAGAACATTAACGTATTCTTAATAAACATGTATAGAAATTGTAGCTTGAGAAATAGAGCTATGTCCTCTGAGATGGTGTCAAGAGGAATAGAGAGGAATGAAAAATAAAATTGATAATTGCTTTCAAAACTTAAATCTGTAGAGACTAATATTGTACAATGCTGTCATGCTTACAGCAGAAGCAATGTTAAAAGTCAGATATTGAACTTCCTTGTAGGTAGAGGTTAGGCAAGTGCCCATTCAACAAGCACTGCTGTCCCCAAAGTGACATGTACAACACGCCTGACAGCCCACCTGCAAATGTCCAGTTCTGCTGGTGAGGATAATACTCTCTAACTCCTTCTCTCAGATGCACCGACACCAGGATTCTGGGGATAACACAAGGCAGATGTGCAAAGAGGAAGAAAAAAAAAGTCTCTCTGTGCCTCTTCAACTCAGTAATGCGGGATACCTCTGCTTCTGCCTCAGCTGAGAAGGGCTGCACACAAAATATCCTTTTGAGCCTCATCCATCAAATGGAAACAAAGCTATCACGCATCACTGGTATTTCTATTCCTATTTTATTATTTAGGCTTCACCTTCAGTTTCAAGAACCAATTCTTTCATCTGTCTCAAAATGCAGACTGTTAACACACAGCCCATTGCTCTCATAGCTGGATGCTTGAGTTAAGCCACAGCAGGAGATCTGTTCTCACTCTTATTTTAAGTACAGAATGACTTTTCTGAGAATGTGCAAGTTCGTGCAGTTATAGTTTTATGCAATAGTCATATGATTATCATTAGTACATTTCAGTGTTCATATTAAAATGAATTATCTTAAAATTCTGTATGTCTTATACATACTTTTTATCCAGCAGAGCTAAGATTTTGAAGATGATTTAACTATGTTTTTTTTTGGCGTAGCATTCTTAGATTTCTTTTCTATTTAACAGTAATTTTTCAGTTTCCTGAACTTGAAGTGCATGGCTTTTTTAATCATTACAGTGTTTTTTTAACACTTTTTTTTGTTCAAGTGTTGCTGGTGTAGGCTCCCAAACCTCCTCCCAGCTTCATGTAGCTTTGTGTCTGGGAATCACACAAACCAGAGGTACCACAATCACATACTAAAAAAAACATCCTTCCTAAACAGTAATGTTAGGAAATTCAGTAACAGTACAGATTTACTGTTAGTTGAAAACTGTACTGTGGACAGAAGTAAATTTTGTGTTTTAATAGAAACTCATGTTCAAGCACAATGTTGGATTGTAGCTTGTTCTGCATTTAATATTCACCAAGTGCCACACAGGCATTTTGCACACTTCTGTCTCACCTTCACTTTGTGTTTTATCTCATTTATAGAGTTGGAGTCATTCCTCAAAGTCAACTGAAGTTACCCCGCGTTTACATAGAAAAGAAGCAAGAACAGATGGGGAGTGTGTCTCAGCAGTGACAGAGAGTATGGGATCTGGAGTTTCTTATCGCATTTTTGAGTGAGAGTTTCCTCTCACCTCTGCTTTGTTTGTGCATCTGATTTATGCCAGCGTCTGAGAGAGGAGAACAGGTGGTCACTAAAAAGAGGGTGTCTGGTCTTCATATCCATGATGCTGTACTGAGAAACCATGCGTTGCCTTCAGCATATGCATGTTTTAAGCCACTTACTAGCTGTTGGAATGAAACCCATTAGGCTTTAGGCAAACCTTGTTAGCAACATCATAAGGGCAGAGGATCTGCTGGGCTGCCTGGATGGTTTGAAGAGCAAGACTGTGACTAATAGATTTCCTCAGGATCAGATTAGAGATGATAATTGCATCACTCTTTAAAACAAAGAGAAAAATCCTCCAGAAAATGCAGCCTTGCCAATAGAGCTGAAACATCTACAGTTTTTGCCAGGAATCAAAGAGCCTTTTCCTCTTCCAAACAGGTGAAATCAGGTGTGAGCCCCTTGCAGTCAGGGGAGTTACACCAGCAACAAAGAAAAGTAATTGTTAGATAAGACAGGCCTCAAATGTCAGGATTTACAAGGTATTATTGCCTAAATGACATTCAGACGTTGCATTAGCATCAACTGTATCTCCTTTTATCCACTAATTGTGTAATTCATTCAAAAGAGCAAGCAGATTGGTTTCATCTGTTACATGTTGTATGGGCCAAACCCCAGGAAAATATTTCCCTTGGCTCATCCCAAGAAAAACATTCACACACGCTGTTTATTTTGATATTCTCAAATACTACTTTTATCTTATGTTTTAGCTAGATATTCATTTAAACTTGCTCTTCTGATTCCTTTTCCCTTTGGTATCTCCTAATTAGACCTGGTGACTAATTCAGAAAGAATTATTTATTTAACAAATCCCACCCTTTCCTATCACAAAAAAATCTACAAGCAAAATATTTTTTTCAAGTTGGTATTAATTAAAATCTATTTACAGATATTCAGATCAGTAATCTTCTGTAGCTTTCCCCTTGTTCTTCTTAGAGATCAAGAATGCTCTGCTAGGATGTGTTCTAAAAGACTATGATGATGAATAATTGATATGGCAACTTGGAATGGAAAATATTTATGTCCAGACATAGTCTCTTCCACAAATATAGACCAATTAATAGTGTTAATCTCGCTGTTCTTGCTTTCCCAGACCCGGACAGAAGGTATGGTCCTGAACAGCTTGGAAGCTCTCTATGTAGTTGTTTGTCCTTACAGTGGCAGCCAACAGCTGCAAAATGTGATGTGAGCACAGCCTCCTGGCTCTCCTGGCTCTCTTCCTTCCCTGATATGCTGTCCCTCCTCACTCAGATGTCATCTACTTTTACTGAAGGGAAAAGCGAAGGGAAAGAGACTTGGAGAGGAGAGCTGTTTGCTTCTTTATGTCAGGTGTCCACACTCCTTGTGTTGATTCTGCAATATATGAACGTACATGAATGCCTATCTGTATGTGCACCTGGAATGCATGCTGGTATATGGGAATATCCCCATTCCTCTTCATTGAGTTCCTCATATACCCAGCTCTGGACGCAGCAGGAGGGAGAACAGACCTCTCAGAAATCTCTGTGCTTGTTGCAGATACATGCTGGAGGACCACATTGGACTGAAAGGACCTACCTGGGTGGTTTTGTAGGAGACAAGGGAGTCTTTGCCTTTTCTTACAGTCTCTTGAACGTGATGAAGGAGAAGATAATTCTGGAAAATTCTACCTTTTTTGGTTTTGTGTGGTTTTTTTTTTTTCAATCAAAAGGAAGAGAAAATAGGAAACTGTACAAAGTTGCTGGGATTACCTGCAGCAGAAAGAATTACTGCTGCCAATATCACACTACAGGCACTGACCCCTCTATGTTGGAGCGAGCCTGATTGTGTGTGACACACCAACGTGTCTATACAGTCACAAAACCACAGCTAAGCACCTTGAAGCTGAGACAGCCCTAGAAGCACATCACTGAAAGGAGGTGACAAAAGGGTTCTTACAGCACCCCTGATGCCCCGTACAGGTTTGCTGCTGGGATAAAAGCCCCAGCACAGAATCCACATTTCCACCACTCACATGCTCCACCTGAGTCACTGATTCCAGCCCAGCCAGCCGTTGCTTTGCGGCAGCCTTGTAGTCAAGCACCAGCACTTCTCTCTGTTTGGGTCCTCCCATCTGACAAGCATGGGCAGATAAAAAGTCTCCTTCAAAATCACTTTTTAAAAAGGAGGGAGTTTTAAAGGAGCTTAGCGTCTTTGCCATATTTTTATTGTTGGGTTCTTCTTCCTAAATTAAGGAAATTAATGACAAATTTTTATGTAGTTCTCAAAGTAGCTTGTTCAGCTCAATTTTGGCAAAGAAATTTGGGAAACTGCAGAGAGATGAAACCGGCAAGTGAAGTCAAACTAACTGTTCCTGACAAAAGACTTCTGTGGAAACTGCCTGGAAAATACCTGCCTGTGGGGATGATCACCTAGGGCTTAGAGATCATGGCTTAGGGCTGAGTGTCAGTTTTAGGAGTTAGGGAAAAAGGAAGAAGAAGAAGGGCTGACTTCCCCTGAGCCTGGAAGAGGAAGAAGACCCTCCTCCTCACTGTCAGCAGGGGAAGGAGCTGCTCTCACAGATGTTCCCCTTTTTCTTAAGCTGGGTGTCACAGACTTCCTGGGCCGGTGATGGGACACAGGCCTCGCGGATGTCGCTGGCCTCCTGCCGGACGCTTCTGTGATAAATAGGTCCGGTTAAATAAAAAACATCACTGATTCAAGTGAAAGCTCATCTCATTAATTTTCACCAAAACAAATTATTTNGGGGAAGGAAAAGGAAAATAAAGCAGTCATTTCCCAAATTAAAAGATTGGCATTATTTTGACTCCTGAGGTGTCATGGTGTCTCCCAGGAGCTGTGGATCTTCTGGCTTGTGCCTTTGTGGGGTCTCCAGCCACTTCTCTTGCACCACGTGATGCTCACCACGATGCATGACTCATTTGTAAACAAGGTAATATACAGGCCATACGGAGTCAGACAAGAGTAGCAATGGAAAATAAGAGGCTGAAGATCATATGGGATATGTAAAGCTTGTCTCCTTTAATACTTCTTCACAGCATTAGCTTTTGTTGAAGGATTAAGCTGTCCTAATCTCTACCAAAGCCAAGAAAATAACAAGATATTTAGAATTAATCTGTTTTCTTGGCTTTGGAGAAAATCCCAAATGTTTATTTTTCTTCATCTGCTAAGCCAATTCCAAGAAAAGACTTCTGTCAGTGTCAGTTATGGAAAAGTTTTTCAGACTGAACTTGAGTCCATGGAATAGCTTTCAAAGTACTTTCCCCTTTGATAGTTTGAGGTGTGTTCTATGAATGTATGTGTATTTCATGTCCTGCTTTATGAACATGTCCATCTTCTTTGAGTACCTTAGGTATGTGGCATTGTTTTTCTTCTGCTTTATTGCTCCATCTACTGGAACCAGTTCTACACGGCATTTGAATGAACAAATAATATGATGGGTATATTTACTTGTAAAAAAAAAGGAGGGAAAAAAATCCCACCTCCTAATCCAAAACTTTTGAGTTATTTTAGTTTAATAACAAAGTGCACATTTTGTAAACTAAATCCCCCCCAACCACCACCTTTTTCTCAGACTCTTAATCAGAGCCCTGACAGTAGGAATACTCTTCTAGATTTAAATATCTTCATAGGTTCACGTTCTTACTGATTTTCAGTGTTTCTAAGCTCTTATAGAAATATATTGCTATTTATCGAAATATTAGATGTAGCAAAACAAGTGAAAACCCTCTACTAGCATCAGCAGAAGGATGTTTTGTGGAATTAGCTGAGATTTTTAGTTGTGCTATACAAATTATCAAATACAGACGTATAATTAAATTAATGAAGAAGGACATTTTCCCTTTAGTTCCTAATTCAGATTCTAGTATTCATACATAACAGTTTTTTAAAAAAAAAAGACCAAAAAAAAGCTTCAAAAAGAATGCAGAAGAAGCTAAAACAGGAGATGCAAGAGGAAAGTTTCTATCATACCTGTAAGATTCAAGGTAATTTGATTCTCACGATTGCTTGTCCCTTATTGAAAGAAGTGTCTACTGGGAGAATTTTTGGAAAATAATCCCATAAAGAATTATCTTGTCATGATAGTGTTAATTTTCTGTCTAAGTGCTGGGTAGAAAGGGCTAGAAGTTCTTTTTGTTCAGTTAAAACCTCCACAAGTTTTGCTTTGAATTTTGGCTGTTCTTTGTGCATAAATATCAGCAGAGTAGTCAAGAATCACTCAGAAAACAGCCTTTATCTTGTGGGTCAGATTCAGGATTTCTTCCTGTAATTTTCCTTTAAGCAATGAACAGTTTGTTCCCCTATATATGAATCTCAAGTGAAACTGTTAAAACTTGTGAAATACCAGTATTTTTGTCAAGGCTCATTAGCATCAACAGACAATAGAAAAATAGCAATTTGTACTGTGTGGACCAAGATATTTCATACAGTAAAATTTAGAAATGCTGGCATTAATGACTCTTTTCCCCTTGATCCTGTTACAGTAGTCGGAGCTCCTGCAAAGGATGAGTCTTGAATACAATATTGGTAATTTTTAAAAAGCATGTCTCTACCAGCAAACAGAGAGTAGAGACCCTTATTTGAACAAGAACAGCTTTATTCTCATAGCTTCAAGGGCCTATTCTCCTGCTCGTCTGGTTGCACCTCCCAGACTAGCTTCTTTCTAGTTTGAAAGGCACAACTTTCCTTCTCAGAGCTGTCTTTCCCCAAACCACACGGTTCAGCTACAGAGACACAATAACCTTTCCAAGTTGATGGATCACATAGCTTCCCTGTTTGTTCTCTCCCTGAACTTACTGAAATCAAACACTATAGTGTGGGATAACAGGCACCCTATCCCCAGAAACTGTGTATCTTACATAACCTACATAGGTTTAGCTAAACTAGGGATCATTATTCTTAGATTGTTACCTATCTTACATTATTTATGACAGTATTGTGTACTACCTCCTCTTTCATCAGAGTAGCATCAGTAAACTAATTCTTCTTTTAATTCTTTGTATATTTAAATTCCAAGGTCATGTTTTTCAAAAGTGAATTATAGTTGTGTCTGCCTAAAATTCCATGGGAGCATGGAGTGATAACTGTTCTGAATATCAAGTTTATGAAAGCCAGCCCTAACAAGAGCTCAGTATGAGTGTAGACAAAAAGGCTAGTCAATTTTGAAGAGTGATCAAGTCTCGGAAAAGCGTATTGTCAAATACAGACTGCTAACTCCCCACATTTTCCATAGCACTGACATAGTGGGACTCACTGAAGACCGTAGCAATGGAAGGGTTTGCTGTGAATGCATGTTTTCTCACTTCGTCACATTTCTCTGTCTAACTTTCCTACATTTGAATGAAAGCTGCATGCAGAGTTGCATAGAAGAAAGGTTCTCTGAACAAGGGGGTACTGAAGTGAAAGGAAAGGTTTCCCCTGATTCCAGTAAGGTTTGAATCTGGGCATCTTGTCTCAGGTGGCCACATTAGAGACATACATAATATAATCCCATGATAGTAATCATCATTTTGCTCATTAAAACTGTGTTTGTAGAACTAGGACATAACTTGGAAAATGCTGCATGTTTGCGTAGAAGACTCATTGTTAGATACTTTCTTAAGAATCAGGAAAAGTTAAGCTGAAGGACTGTGCTCACAAGCAGACTGAAAATACACATAAAAAGATTTTGTTAGATCATTATGTATGAATAAAGCATGCTATCAGACTGTCTTAGGAGTTGTTAGGAAATCTGATTAATTTTTAGAATTCCATTGGTGGTGTTAAAGAGGCAGTAAGGCAGCCTGTTAATTAATGCAATGATTAATAATTTAATAGTAAATTAATAATTGAGTACATTTGCAGTTGATGGGTAAAATATGGGAACTGTAGGGAATACATAGAGTTTTGGTGGTACTGAGGCATTTAGGAAGGATTGAAACATATTTAGGAAATAACTAAAACAGAGTCTTCCTCAAAAAGGTTGCACATAGGGCCTACAAAATCTATACTTATTTTCATGCTATAAATATACCTCAATCTGCACAGCCCATGGGTCTTTCAGATGAACCATGTACCAATGTTCCTTATGAGGTAAAGACTGGGAGTTCGAGTGTACATCCTCCCCCTCTCTCTTATATCTAAGAGCAATAAAAGCACTTTCTACTGCTATATCTGAAAATCTCGTGTTACTGATCACGTGAGATGTCTTAGCCAGTATCTGGTGTGGAGGAATTTACCTACAATAATAGGTCACAAACAAAACTGTTTTATATTTTCTTCTCAAAAGCAAAAGAATCAGACCAGACAGGGAATAGGAAGACCATCTGTGCCTAATTAAAGGGTGAGACTGCATAACAGCAACAGATGTTACATTATTGTAGTCACAAGAGTTTATTGCTAACCGTGGTAAATATTGTGCATGTTGAGCTGGATATTTCCAAGCAATAATTTAACAGACATACTTCCACATAGGCTACCTTTTTCTTCCTGGACTACATTTCATTAGTTTTTAGTGTCACGAAAGGTCAAATTGCAGAAGAGGTCTAAGTAGCAATGTTTTCTACACACTGAGTATGCTGAGGACTGCAAAGCCAACGATACCCATAGCAAAAAGCCATCTAGAGCTGGTGATTAAAAAAATGGACAAGTCTGTACGAAGAAGATATGACAGAAAGGGCTAATATTCTTGCAGCTTCGCTCAGTTTCCGAAAGCTCACTTTAAAACCAGAGATAACTGCTGTGAGAAGGCTCGTCTGGTTGTGTGTATCAGATGGATTCTGTAACTGAACAGTGTTTCAGTTCGTAGCATGACTCAGGAGCAGGGATCCCATTTGGTCTGAGTGTTTGAAACTGCCCATAGTCTGAAGAAGAAGTTACAGTATGTGGAGCAGCAGCTTCTTTCAGTCACCATGGGCATCTGCTGGCCACTGAGGTGGACACAACTTACATTGCCTGATGATTACAAGATTAAGTGTAGTTATATCTATGTTAAGGCTTTATACAAGCCTCATTCATCCATTTTGTTACTTCCTATTTTCACTGTTCCGATTTGATGTGCAATTATGTACATTCCTATTAATGCAAATCCACATGAAGCCCAGACTATGGATTTGGTGTTCTGTGGCTATATGTAGTGCTTAGTGGTATTAGCTATTCATATACAAAGGGTTGGTTTGTTTGTTTAAATTGGGCTTTTTACTTGCTTCAGAGCTGGAGCAATCTAAAAGGATATGAAATTCTGAACTAAATGTGCAGGAAATTCTATGCAATTTTTTTCCTCTGCTTAGTTTTTCCTTTCTTTTGCACAGATTTTAGCTCATTTTCATTGCTGAAGCAAGGAATGACAATAGCCCACAGGTTATATTACTGCTTTGTGTTTCTGCTTCTAACCTTATTCTCTGCTTCCCCAGAGAGTGCTTTCCATGCATGTCTCTTGCAACAGTCATTCTCTGCTTCTGAGAGACAAGTTATGGTAAGGGGGCACTTTGTGGGTAGACTTACAAGTATCACACTGATAAAAAGGGATTAGATAAAGATTTGCTTTGTCCAAAAGAGATAAGTTAGAAACTGGGAATGAATGAATGCTCGATCAGTGATCTACAATTACAGGAGCTGATGGGAAGCAGCGTCAGGAGAATCCAGAGGTTGCCATAGAAATGTAACAAAGGATGCAATCCTCAGGGACTGCACCTGAACCGGTGCAGGAATTCTCAGTGAATGAAACTCTCAAGTTTAAGAGAAAAATAGAAACCATATCACAGATAAAGATAATTGAGCTGTCTGTCCTGTTTGTGATATCATAGGAGATCCCATCTGGTTGTCAGCCGTGATTGCTGCTATGCCTCTTTCCCAGCCTTGTTTGGGTGAAATATATAAACCTCAAGAGAACTTTCAGAGCATCAGTATACGTCTGCTGGCTTCTCTAGTTCCTTTTGCTAGGAAATCTAGAAACACATTATCATTTTTGGACCACAGCAAGCATTTCTGTTGCTTGTTATGGAAATTCTGTGTAACAACAGCCTAATGCATTCAACTCTGGGATAGCATTTTTCTGACTGTTTTTGAGTGACTCACAGCTTTTAAAAAGGCAAGAGGGCATTTCCTGGGTAGAGGGAGGGTGTACAAAAATCTTTCTACTTTAAAAAAAGCCTTAACATATTGCATTCGACAAGCCACTGGAAGAGAGGGTGCCATGCATGCATGTAAGCCTCTTTGTAACCCCATTTCTGCATGCACTCCTACATACCTGAAAATAGAAAGAAGGGAGCATATTCTGAAGGTCTGGTACGATTGATAATTCTACTGTTTGGAAACCTGTTTCTCCTCATCAGAGGCATTTTGGAGCAAAGAAAATTGATTGTATTTCAATCAACTACAGTTGTAAAGAACACATTTAGACAGGTCCAAACTCCCAAATTCCCCACCAGAATAACCTCTAGTGTAAATGAGGGAATAGATGTCATTAATATTAACTGTCTTAATATATTAGACCATGAAATCCCCAACAGCGCTTGTTGGTCTTTTGACAGTAAAATGAGACAATTTGCTTTTCAAGGGACACAGTGCCATCATTCAAGTATTAAACATAGAGGGAGGAAAACAAGGTTTATGTCTGAGCCCTGTCACAGGTTTCCAGCAGAGAGCCAAATTCTTAAAAAATATACTTATTCAAACATCTATAAAATTAAAAGAAAATAAAGCAAGCATGATCAGCTGTGAATCTAACAGTTACTAAATCTTTCAGTGATACACTAACTCAGGAGGTCAGGTGCTCATCTTCTGCAGGATAAAGCCCAAGCGCAGAATTAAAGCAGGCACTGGGGCTCCCACTGCAGTGCAAGGAAGGAGATGGACATGCTCCAAGACATCTCAGACAGCTGGATGGGATGGAGACTGGAGTGAGTAGCTGGCTGGTGGTACATTTCTCTCTCTGGTGAGAAGATGGCATTACATGACTTTCAGGTGTAACAGCAGTGTTCACATGGCCACAGGTGATGTAGTTATATTAAGAAAAAATTAAATTTTATTTTAGAAGACAACTTATTTTCCTGTAGTTTTCCTGTCTACCTTGAGCAATTTGAAACACCAAATAGATACACAGTCAATGCTTTATAAACAGTGCAGTGTGTCAGGAACTCTTCAAATAGCGTGTTTTAGATAATATATATATATACTAAAAAAGGAAGAAACATTGTAAACTACACATTTTTGCACATTTACAAGGTCTGTTTGTAGTCTTCAGCATATATAGTCAAACTAAGATCTGGGCAATATCCCTAGCAAATTGCTGTTAATTATAAAAAAAACCCAAACACCCAAAAAAAACCTCTTTCAGAAGGGAGAAGAATTCTCTCTGAATTAATTTAAAATTCAGCAAATGAGATCTGACAGCAGAAAAAGAAGAAAACATTTGGAGAGGTCAAACTTTTTTTTCAACAAAGTTAAACATTTGCAATTTTATTCAGTTGACATTATTCATTTCAAATTTGTTCTACTATGCAGAAGGCATAAAATACCGTAAATGAAATTTTTGAAATGTAACTCCAAAATGAAGCTTTTAATTTCACCCCAGCCTGAACTAATTCTCCCATTTTAATGTTCTTTAGTTTAGGCACTGAATGAAAAAACACAATTATTTTCAAATCTCTCATTAAATTACTAAAATTTCTCATAGAAAAAGATACTTCTATCTAAGAGAATGATTAAATTCTGGGGCTTCAGAAATATTTAAAACACCATTACAATGTTAAAAAGCAAGCATATTGTATACAAAGCCTGAAAGTGAAACATTTCTTTTGGTTCATGTTTTTGATGGTTTTGAAAACACTGTTGAGCAGAAAAAAAATTAGAAGAAAATCTGTTACCAAGGTTCTGAATTTCAAGTCAGGTTACAGACAGACTCTACAGTAAAAGATATAATTTTTTTTAAGAAAGCTTTATTTTCATTCATAACAGAATAAATTTATTCATTAAATGCTTGTAGATGAATGCTTGGTTAGTGAACATGTTTATCTTCCAGTAAAACACAATCTGCAAAATATTTTACTTCGCAGTAAATGCACAACAGCAGCAACTTTTGCTTCTTTACGTGCAACGTACATGAAAATGCCACATGATTTACAGGGCTTCATTCCATTCTCACTTGTCTGCTTCTTACTGGCCTTGGTTTAGTGACGCGATTCCTCTTGATACTGGCTGAGTTCCCAGTCTAAGTGAGAGGAGAATCAAACATGCAGGGTTTGATTTATTTTTTTTTTTATTTTTTTTTTTTTTTTTTGTTCAGGACAACGAATAACTATCAGCTCCCCTGGTTCTAGCAGCTTTACTTCATTCTGATGCATATGTTGTGGCCTCTCTGCTCATTAGCACGCACATTCAAGCTCCTGCTAAGCAAATCTCTATATCTGTAGATGAAAGTGCTCAGTGATTTTTTTCATTCCTTCTGTTCCCACAGATCTGTGCTCTTAACAGCTCTGCATGCGCTACAGGGACAGCACCAAGTGGCAGTGTATCTTATGAAGGCACAATGACTCCTTCAGACTCCACGTGTTTATAAACACCCACTGGCAGCTACAAGCTGTGAGACCGTTCATTGTGCGCTCTTTGCCATGATCGATCAGATCTGCCACAAGATAGGTACTAGAGCAGGAGCGTCCCTTCTATTCCCAGCGCCCCACAAGCTGTCTGCAGGAAGAGGGATGGTTGTGGTCGTACCGCAGAGACTGCATGAGCAAGGAGAATTCCCGTGCGCCTACCCAACCTACGTGCAACACCTCAAGGACCAGCTACAGCCACAATATAACCCTTATCTTGCACTGATAAAGTCTAGAAATGCTGCAGCCCAGATAGTATATAAAATGTAACAGAGACCTTTGTATAGGGAGTTTCTAAGGAAGCAAGTGGTGCTTCCTTTTTCTTCCTTGACTGTCCCTCCCTCCCTTGCTCCAGATTCAGAATCACGTCACAACATAAGCAGGTATTGCAGAGGTAAGCACATAGTATGTGACCCTTCCCTAAGGAATCACACTTCTGTGTGCTGTGAGCTGAAGGAGGTAAAGCTGCCTTTCTGACTTCGGTTAAACTGGCAGAAGCTGGCAGCCCGAGTCCTTTCGCCTTTGGGCCCGCTTTTCTGTTTCTTCTTGTCACGTGCAATAAAGCTTTCAATCAGCTTCAGTTTTTCATGCTCCTCCTTCAGGAAGAAGTCAACAAGCACGCTCTTCTCCTTTTTGATCTGTTCGCTGATGTCCTTGGGGATGTCAGGAATCATCCAGTCAACCAGAACACTGAGGAACATCACCAAGTTCTGTAAACACAGCAACAGACATGAAGCAAGAACAAGAAATCCAAAATACTCACCAGAGCAAAACCAAACACTTGCTATAGGTATGAGGCCAATATCAAATACGTTTTACTGATGGTATGTAATATTGAGCAGTGGAGTAAGGCCTTAGTATAAGAAACAGCTTGTGTTTGTGCACAACTCTGCCTCGGTTGAGCGACTGAATTAAACACATGCTTCAGCTAGTTTTGAAACAGGAAAGGACTTGGATTCATCGAAGGATTCATGGCCTAAGTAGCTAAAACAGCCTTATTCTTTACAGGCATCCAAAGGTGCTCAGTTCTCAACATCAAATTCATTGAGACTGAGTTGAAAATACGCTACTATATGCAACATCAGTGAAAGCATCCTCCAACAAAATCATACGCATGTGTTTCCAATGTGTCCTGAACAGACAGTGGACAACTTTCATGGTAATTCTTTCTTTAAATACTTCTGTCTGCTGACAAGCAGGGTTTTTTTTACACTAACACAGCATACAAACCCCAACCCTGAACATCAAGTGTCAAGCTCATTACAGATGATGCTCATATCACAGAGGCAAGAAGCAGACTGGGGCTAACATTTTGCTTGTTTGTAACATTTGTAGATAAATTATGCTTTGGAGTTCATATCATTGTGATGATGCTTTGAAAACTGCTGTTTTGTGTATGCCTCAAAATGTGTAAGAATATTTTTCTGACAAGGCTACTAGAATGAACCCTCCATCCCCATCTGAGACAATGGAGCTAATTAACCAGGGAACGTACTCTGGCAGAACAAGCAGGCTATTTGGAGCCCAGGTGGTTTCAAATGTTTTACAGCCAGTGGTAGAAAATTACTGAAGATAAAACAAAGAAGCAGAAGAGGGCAATATAAACCAGGCAAGATTCACAGTCACACTTAAGAATGTTCGGCAGGTGAAAAGAAAAGACAGGAAGACTGCAATATGAGGTGTGGGCCCAAATTAACTGTGGAGGGATTCCAGATCATGGAGGAGAGCAGAAGGCTTCTGCCATTCAGAGTGCAAGCCGTGATAGCAAATCCCTTGCCAATGAATCCTCCACATGGGGTAGAATTTACTCCATTTACATTAGAGGATTTATTGCTTTTGCTTATTTCTTGCTTGGGATAAAGAACAGCATTTCACAAGGCTACATAGCACTTACATCCTTTTTACAAGTAGTGCCCCTGAGAGAGTATAAAAGCTGACAGAGTCCACTTAACTGAAATGTTCAAGAGACTTGAATACACCTAGGGTATTCTGGGGATCGCTGTTAGTGCCAAGGGCTAATGCAGTCTTATGGGCTTCCCTTCCATGAAGCAGGAGTAAACCTCTGCTGAAGTGACAGCCCAATGACACTCCAGTGGACTGGATGTAAGCACATCAGGCTGGGTATTTGCAAAAAGAAAATCTCCGGTGGAGACAGGCTTCTTTGGCACTCGCATTTCAATTCATTTATTATGATATTTCTGTGTCTGACCTTTCAGCAACTCAGCAGACTTACCTGAAATAGGATAACAAAAGCCAAGCGAGCAGATAAGACCGCCCAGTACTGTTTAGAAAACTCATACTGATTTTGGGACCAAGGTGGCTCTCTGTAGTCTTTGAACCTGTCAATGAAGACAGCTCAGTTACCACACAATTTCAGCAATCTCCTCCTCCTGCACCAATTGCTTTGACTAACATGATTTTCCAATCATGAAATCCAAGGAATCAAATCCTCCAGATGTTCCTGCTTCAACCCTTATTATGAAATACAACTCCAGAATTAGTGCTGGACTATCTCCATTGAATTTAGCAAGCTTAGTCTGGTTTTCATAGTTGTAACTATTGTTCTAATGTTGGAAATTTCCAGATTTTCCAGGATTTATCAATGTGTCCTTTTTTTTTGTTGTTTGGTTAATGTTAAATTGATCTCAGTGTACAGGGAATTAAGTGTTGAAATTAAGCATAGAGACATTCCAAGGTATTTTCAGACTAAAGGAGACAAAGCTGCCTTCATCTCACCTAACCCTTGATTAATTTAGGGAATAATTCAGCCCATGTAAAATTTCACTCGCACCCTGGTGGTTCCTGTTCTTGCATTAGCGACAGGGGGAGCCATGGGAAAGGCACTTCCTAAATTAACTGTCTAGCCTTAGACAGGATAAAACAGAGGCTTCGTGGTTTGTTGTAAAGACTGATGCTTTTAGTACTATCATCAATCATTTGGAAGTAAACAACAGGCTAATAAAAGTCACAGATGCTCCTAAATTGGAAAGTTTTGCAAATAGCAGGAAACACAGAAAGCAATAAGAAATACAGACAGGAAACACAATGAGAATAATCTGGGGAAATGGAAAATAATTAAAAATAAAACAATTGAAGGATCTTTGAAAGGATAGAGTTTGAAAGCACATGCAACAAAAATAGCCTGGAGCTTACAATGGCCAGCATGTTAGCAGGAGCTTGAAATATGGCAGCATGAGAATACGACTTGCGGCTCTATGAAAAGGCAGGATGGTGTTGAGGAGTATTAGCCTTTCTCTCCACTGCTCAGGTAAAGCTACACCTGGAAGCATTCAGCCATTCAGCTGTGGGGATTTCAGAAGGGAAAAAAGGGGGAAAAAAAGGAAAATAAAAAGATAGCAACAAATTGAAGGCAGTTAAGCAAAACAATCCAGGGGCTGAGGAGACTGACTCACCAGAAAAGATTAAAGAAGAGCACATGTATTGCTCCACTTTGGTAAGTAACAGCCACAGTTGGACTTGATAACTATGCACAAATTGTGCCCTTAGGACTTAAAGGGATAATTTAGTGCTGTTCACAGTGTTTGACTAGGAGTAATGGGATGAAATTAAGAAAGGGAAAATCTGTTTTGAATACCACAAAACCCTTCCTGACAGTAAGATTCATTAGACTGTGGAAAAGCCTCCATTGGGGGATAATGGAGAAGGTTCATACATAAAATCTGTCAGCTTCAGTTTGCAGGTGTGCTTACCAAAAATTACCTCCAGGTTCTATCCGCATGGTTTTGCATGTTAAACTATACATTTACAATCCACACACTCCTTAAATCTCCCCGCCCCCTGAAGAAATTCAGTCTGAAAAGCTGGTCGTAATTCTGTGCTGCACCTTCTGGAGAAAAAGGACACAAGGTGCAACCCACCATGGGGAGAGGGAGGAGGGAAAGAATGAGAGAACAACTTTCAATTGGCAACTGTATTAATTTATGGAAGCACTACCTGGGCCCTGTTAGACTCTGGGTTATTTGTTTTGCTCAGTGGTACATGCAGAGCAGGTGAGCTCTCTGTCCTGTTTTACATGGGATTCCTGTGCCTGCGCTATGAGATTCCTTCTCCAGTACCTTTACATACTGTGTAGACTTGTGCATGTTGCTCGTCTGTGTATGAGGGCTGCAGCCAGAGCCAGAGGCTGTTCCGTTGAATTTAATCTGTTTGAACATCAAAGCCAAGGAAAACCACTGGGTTTGTTGTGGATTTTGCTTAGCACTATAAATCAATTCCAGTCTTGAAACAGAGCCCAGGTTCACCTGGAAGGGTCGCCAACTGTGGCGGGTTTTCCGTTTCATGTACTCTGAGCTTCACAAACTATGTAAGTGTTGCAGGACATCAGACCCCATGGAAATTTCACCTGGCTCAGCTGGAAATCACCCTGCCTGAATCTACATTCAACAGAACACTAGCAAATGATTTATCGTGAAGGGAGATGTCAGAGCTACAAACAAGGTAGCTGGGCCTCCTCCCCACCTCCCTTTTAATTATTTTACAGCACATGGGACGTCAAAGTGCAATAACCCAGGCCTTTTCTAACCACGATATTCTACAGGTAGTTTCTTTTTTAAAGAGACCATTTTTCCCTCACCTCTTCAGTTCTTCATTCTTCAAATACTTGATACAGCAGATATGCTAGGTGATTGGTGGCTATCCAATACTATAGTGTTTCAGGAAGAGCAAACAACTTTAATGCCACTGACAAAGGACAGCAATATGAAGCAGTCAATGTGGTTTAAGAATAAAGGACAGAAAAGTTCTGAGGGTAAAATAGAAGAATGCATAATGAGTGTAGAAGTATGTTGGGAAAGTGAGGATAGATGGAGAGGACCAGGCAAGACAGACAAAACTGAACTGCAGGCAGAACTAAAACAATATGCAAGTATATTGAACAAATATATTGCATGAGAAGAAAGAAAGACGGGTAGAAAAAATCAAAACATGTATGTAGGTGGAACTGAAAATCAGTCTAAATCACCTGATCTGCTTCATTTCCCTTTCCATCTGGTCTTTGACAAGAAATTGCAGAAAACATGACCAAATCACAAGGAAATAGGGTTTTAGAAATGCAGGAGTATATAAGAATTGTCCAGGGAAAAATGCTGGAGTCCACCACTGATAAAGGGAAGTAGATGAGACAAATCCCAGGGCATTAAGAAAATTTATTAATTCAAAGGTACTTTATACATTTGCTGAATACTGGAGCAGACTCGTGTTAAGGGAAAAGGTCCTTTAATGACACCCAACCTGCTGCTTTCTTCTTTTCAGTGTGATCAGCATGCTTTCATGTTCTCCATTATCATATCAAATTATAAAGATTAAAAGGGCTAAACCAATAAAAATATCACCTAACTTAACAAGGTTTGATTTTAATTTGCTTTCAGCTACACAAATACAATGTTGATCTGAAAAAAAACACTACAACTAATGCTATGCCTCTGAATGGCGTTACAGAAATGTTTATTTGGAAGCAATGTCAAAGAGTTCACAGATTTGTAGAAAATGCTGCTCAAAATATTCAAAGAATGTATTCTGGATGCTCGGTGGGAGAGTTGCTTCTGGCTTGTTATGGCTATTTTTAAGATACCTTAATCTTTGGCAATGCCCGTAGGAGAAAAATTCAGGCTTATTGTAACCACATTTATCTCCAGAGGTCACAGAAATCTAAGAATAAGAGAGGTCAGCTTGTTCCCAACATATTTGCCAGAAACAGAAAAGCAGATTTTATTTCAAGCTTAAGGGACAGTGTTTGTTGCTTGTCTCTTGGGACACAAGCTAGATACCCCGTATTTTATCACAGTGATAGTTCTGTCCAAAGCAAAGATTTTGATAAGATTCAGATGAGGCAGATGATAATGAGAAACAGTGAATGTGGACGTTGACATCTTTTCCTAATTGTTTTCTGATAATGAAACAGAAATGTTCTCAGAGTTGTTTCTCATTCAGACTAGTCCACAGTCAAACATTTAGTACATGCTTCTAGTTTGCAATCAATTTTTTCCTTTTTTCTTTTTTTTTTTTCTTAGTGGCATAGACTTGATATTATCATTCAGGGACAACTTTTATATCTAGTGTGGATTATTCCCTTTTCCCTGTATTTCGGATCTGTTTAATCCATGCTAACCCTTCAGTTAGCATGAGGAGTGCCTTTCACCACAGTTGCTAATGCAAACATTTCCAAATAAACTGGCACTCACACACCATAAATAGAGGCCAGTGACTGAGACCAGGTAAACAGCAGCAAAGTGAAAGTAGCAAAGTGACACTGAAGTGGGAAATTCATATGGATGGAGATGCTTGTTGAAGGAAAACACAGGCTAATTTGGGCATACAAATTAAACCAAGAGTAGAAAATCATTTCACAAACTTACAGATCGATCAGAAGGTACAGAGACGTTCATACTGTCACACATAACATTATACTAAGAAATAATACCTACTGAAGTAGGGAATAGCAGAGCTCACAGTAAACAACATTTTTAGAAAAGAAAGAGGACAGTCTCCAGATTTACACCATGTTACCCTATCTGCCACAAGCAAAACAGCAGGTAGAGAACAGCATACAGCTTTAAGCATCCGAGAGCTTTATTTCCTTTCTGTCTGCTCTCAACTCGCATCTGACTGCCTCCTGAGAGGCAGCAAAGATCCCTTGCCCAAAGCTGCTGACGCTGGGACACGGCTGGGAGGAGTTATATCGCCTCTCTTTACCTGCTTAAAAGTTAGGAGGCTTATGTGTCCTCTTATACAGCCTCCCTTGCAGTCAAGGTAAGATGGTAGGTACGTCCCAAAGGCATTCCAAAAAGCAGTGCCTGAGTCAAGGGGGCCAGATTTCTCTCTGCGTTTACTCTGCTTCCAGTGAAGGAATGGAGGTACGTAATTTTTATTGCTTTTCATTGGGTGAGATAAATACCCTGCTTAAAACCCCTGGGATCCTAAGTATGATTAAAGTTTGCTTGCACAGGAGCAAGACAAAAATATGCACAGACCGCATTGAGTAAAAACAATTTTAAGACTTCTTTCTTGAAAATGATTGCATTACAATATTTAATGTACTATCTAAGAGATATTTGTATTTGTAGGCATCATTGCAGAATTTCCGTCTACCCCTTCTCAAGCCTATGTTAGTAAAAATTCTTATTGCTAAGGAAATCAGAAGGGAAATAAACCCTGATTTTGTAGGAGATACATACATAGTCTACATTTAGGAATGTGTAGTCATTTAGAAGCAAGTGTGAGATTTTGGGCTACTTCAGGAACGTAGCTAGAATATGATCCCTTAAATAACCAGTGAAAAGAACTGACTGTTCTGAAGGGCAATTTACAGCACCTCCGTTAGAAGCATAATTTCAAAGTTAATTTCTCTATTCGCTTTTCAGTGGCTGCTTATTTCTAAATTAATTTATTTTTTTAGAAGAGGAAAATCGACAACTATTTAAAGTAAATTTAATTTTGTGGGGCTTTTATTTTTTTAAATCAAAATGTTTGATTTATTTGAAATATTTTCTCTCCCTAACTTCAACATAAAGACAAATGTTTGGGTAGGACAAAAACGTGCTTTCTAACTAGTTACATGTCACACAGAGAGGTGCTCTTGCAGATTTATAACAGCCATAACTTAGGGGAACCCTATAAAAATTGCCTTATCTATCTGTATCCACTCTGTATGTAAAATTTCTTTGAAAAACTCTGAATGTCAGATATGCAGAAATATAAGGATCATTTGAACTAATAATGAAGGAAGATTTCCTTATTTGAATACAGATTTCTCAATACAATGAATTCAGGTGAAGGGGATGAAAGAGTAGTTCTGAAGCTCTAACCATAAAGCATTACTTGATAACTACAAGATCTGCAATAATAATAGGGGTTTCTCCTGCCATTATCTCAGTATTCAATAAACCAGCATTACAAGACAAGACCGATCTGATGCTAGATGGTATGTGAAGGTCACCTATAAGGTTTGTCTCATCAGTCTGCTCCCCTTGGTAAGTAATTTTGTGCCCTTGCCTTGACAGTGATGCTGAGAGAATACAGTGATAGATTATGAGAATCCCACCTTTGGCACCTTAGCCAAAATTTGATCTCAGAGTAAAATGGCACAATGAAAGCAGGAGACTGAAGATCTGAGTTTGACAAAGAAGGTTGGGAAAGACAGAGGGCAACCTATTTTTAGAACCAAGGCAGGTTCAGGTATTAACTATGAGGAGTTCAAGATTCAAAAGCCTTGGCAAGCATTAGAAAAAGAGAGCAAACATATGCAAATAGATACTGCATTCAAACAAGGGAGGCCAATTAAAGACCTCTGAGTAGTAAAAAGCATATAAATGAAGGAGGCTTTCCTCCCAAAGAAAATGGAAAAGTTTTGTGATGATTTCTTGCCATTGTCAGAGGCAGGACATGTCATGGTGGGTTTTCAAGGGAGACCAAAAGGAAGGTGTGGCGGGCAGTTGAATATAGCATCAATCAAAGGAGTTCAGTTTTGAGCAGACTTGGGTTGTACTGCCTTAAAACAGCTCTATCCATTTTTTTCCATTTCTGCTGGGTTTTTTTTGTTGTTGTTGGTTTTGGTTTTGGTTTTTTTAGGTCACTTTGAGAGCTCTGGAACCATATTAGTGATTTCTCATGCAAACTGGAACTGCGCCACAGATATCTACACTATGGGAGCATTGACCCAAATATTTTGGACAAATTTTAAAGGAGGTCAGGCCTTGTTTCCCCAGTTTGAAACGATGAATCTGAAATACAAGATATGTAGATAGGGAACGGTTTTAAAGATTTTAAAGACGGGCAGAATATAATTGAAAACTCCTATCTCACCAAGTAAACACTGAACTTAATAAAGAAGAAGAAAGTCTGGTTCTGATTACTAATTTTAAAACTATTTTTTTAATGAAAGTTATGTCTTTCAATAAAGAAACGATTTTTTCTTTTTTAAATTTGTGAAGTCTTAAATTGTTTTGCTTTTTAATTCACTGGAAAACCCTTCTAAGATCCTTCTAACACAGTGAGAATTCTCTAAAAGCTGTACTTGTAAAAACACATTTTTAAAGACACAAATATTATGCATTCGCACTGGGAAAAATTTTGTCTGACAAAAGACCTAAAGAAATTACTTTGAATATGCAAACTGTCATTAGAAGTACTTTACCTGCAGAGTAAAACATCCTGTGCAAATGGGGAGTTTTCTGGCTGTGTTCCAGCCTTGAGATGACTGACATTGAAGTATGAGAGCGTGTGATTGATGAAGCCATGCATGGTTCCATTTTGACTGTATGCATATTGATACATAAGGCGTGGAATGAAATCAGATGTGACAGCAATTACAAAAGCCTGAGAGATGAAAAAAACCCAACCAAACAACAGCGTCATGAATCCATGTCTAATATGTTTCAGATTAAGATAATTTGGGTTATAATTTTCACATTCAAGTAAGTTTAGAATGGTGATGAAGCAAGAGTTTAACAGCAAGATCTTATATATATAACACATATCAATAAACATACAGAACATACATAAAAAGTAACCTGTTCTGTCTCTCCAGGGAAGGCTCTTCAGGTTGCCCAGAGAAGTTGTGGATGCCCCATCCCTGGAAGTGTTCAAGGCCAGGCTGGATGGGGCTTTGAGCAACCTGCTTCAGTGGGAGGTGTCCCTGCCCATGGCAAGGGGTTTGGAACTCGATGATCTTTAGGGTCCCTTCCAACCTGAACCATTCCATGATTCTCTAATCGTTCCATGATTCCAACTCTAACAAGTCTATGATTAGGGAAATGGAATATTTCCTACACTATTTCTCCAACTCTTTCCACTCCTGGAGACATTAGGAGCTTTATCACTAGTTTTTTTTAAAAAAAAAAAAAAATAGTTTTTTTAAAAACTAGTTTTTTTTTTTATTTTTTTTTTTTTTTTTTTTTAAAAAACTACAACAAGATGTAATAGCTAGATGGTATAATATGGAGTATAATTTGGTGTAGTTGCAGTGTTATCTGAGTTAAACCAGTTGAGTGTAAGGAGGTCATCTTCCATTTTCCCTTCTGCATCAGGATTTACACATCTGACATTGGTGGATCTCATGTTGGTATAAAACTGGTGTAATTGTGAAGTGAATCTGACACAGAATTATCTAGATCATATAGCCAGGAATTCATTAGATTCATTTAAAACTACATTTTGGTGAATAATTCTTCTTCATCAATATTAGTCAGATGGAGAAGCAGGACTGGGCATTCAGTATTCTTTAAAATCGGATATGCACATATTTACATATATGTCAAGGAAAAAAGTAGCTGGCTGATATTTTAATGCATTCCCCAGAAAACAAAAGACTTTGACACAGAAAATAATCAAGGATCATAAATATACAAAGTGTATCCAGATAAAACTGAGAGTTTGCAGGGTTTTGCTTTTCCAGCAACCTCCAGATTCCATGCTGGAAACCTGAAATCTATGCCTGACAGAAAAATTCTGGGTGTGCAGGGCTGCAGAGATTTCCTACCTTAAATCCTCAAAATTGCCAAGACATAAGTGAACAATGCTCCACCCAAGTCAAACAACACTTCTTCTCTGGAGAAACTGTACTTCTAGTTATAATGATAGCTTATGTACTGCTAAAGAGAGCTGTTGTGCTGGAAGCTATTAGCCTAGATACATTCCCTAACACCTCTGCACAAATTTCCCCTTCAGTAGTGACAACCATCTGCTTTTCTAAAGCGCTTTGATAACTTTCATATTTTATTGCTGGACTTGATGATCTTAAAGGTCTTTTTCAACCTAAATGATACTATGATTCTATCATCTGTGGGTCAAAAACCTGCTAGGGAGTAAAATGATTAAAATCCTAGAGCATGAGTGTTTTTTATCTTAAAGCATATACAGGAAACATTTACTTAAGGAATACATGTAGAACAATAAACATAACGTATCTTTATAGCAGAAATGCATTTTGTTCATGTAGTCATTCTTGTGATATGAAAGAGTATATTTTTCCATTAAGATTTTGCATTTTGGGGAGTGTGTAACCCAACTCAAAAAAAACCCAAAAACAAAAAGACTCCTCTTACAGAAATACACACTCTTTGGCAGAAATTATGTTTAGGGATATACCTGTATATATCAGAATGAATACTAATGCTATCTAGTTACAGATATTCTGCTCCTAGAATCCAGGATTTTATATTTACATTCTTTTAATTCATACTAACAGTTATACTAGCAGACTAACAGAAAAAAATGAATGAATGAGAAATAGATCTATATCAATTATCTGTACTGTGGCCTGCTTACATCCCCTTCCTTGTCTCTTCTTGTATAAATTAGTCTTCGTGTTCTGCATAACACAAGGATAGAGAGAACGAGATGAGTGAATGCTCATCTCATTTGTAATTAAATCATATTTTACACTTTCACAAGAATGACCTGGATTATTTTAATTTAATTATATTTAATAGCAAATGAGAAAATCAAACTTCACTTTTAAATTGTGTTGGAGGGACAATATAAGCTTCCAAGATCATGGTTAGAAACCGGTATAACCAAATACTTACATTAATGATAACTGAAAGCTTCCCAATACCACTCAAAATGTTATACCAAATTCCTGTAAGTGAAAAGCAGAACTTAGTAATGGATTTACTATAATTTTTCTTCCTTATTGCATTTTTGATGTTATCTTCACTGTAATGGTTTTTCATTACTTACCTATATCTTTTGCTCTTACGGTATCTGGCCTCCTCAGTTCAGTTACAAACTTTTTTGCATCAAGACGGACTTCTATGATGTTATTCAGAAGTGCAAAGAGAGGCGCCAGTGGGAAGGAGGCAACAAAGAGCGTGACAAAGCCAAATTGGATAACTGGAAGAGAAATATGCGGTGTCTTTTAACATATTCTGAAGAACACTGGTAAATGGGGCTGATTACAAATTGTTGACGATCTTTGTGGGTTACAAAACTCACAAAACTCACCTTCACAATTTGGTCCCAGTAATAAATATCTCAAAGCAAGGTTTGTCACTATGCTTTATGAATGTTTCTATTGATGCTTCTAGTCTCTAGCAGAAGCACAAGCCAAAGTAAATGATAAATTTAATAAAGGATAAAGCGTTCAGTGTGTATTCTGCATTTGTATGTAATTAACTGATTAAGACTGTATTGTTCTTTCCTGTCCTTTTGCCTGTAAGGAAAATGATACCCAAGTAAATAAGTGGAGAAAATCTACAAGATGTCACTGTTTCTTCCTAGCTTCCTTTGGAAAATTCAGGAAAACTTTGGAAAAGTTGTAAAACTTCGTCTTTACATCCTACCAGAGGAGAATGCTATTGTCACTGGGTTTTGCTGGCTTTGCAATTTGTGTAAAGATGTTTGGGAGAAAGAAAGCACTAGTTCACTTGTCCTAAAGAGCAAGTGATACTGCAATGAAACACCTGCTGAATTCTCCGTGCTTGCTAGAACAGGTACACAATTAATAAGCCTGGCTTCGTCCACAAGACATAAAAACAAAGCAAGCAAGCAAAAAGCAAGCAAGCAAGCAACCAAAATCCTCTCACTTTGAAGTGAATGGCACATTTTGTATCATCTTATTCCCAGAACTAGTCTACTAGCACCACAGAGTTCAGCTCAACACCCATAGTATAATGATATAAACAAAAACACCTCATTGTTTTCTGAGTGAATTATGCCCCATTTCTAGGACATAGGATGACCTGGCTTTATGCAAACAAATGATCTTCTGAACAGCTAAGGAATCAATGTCACCCTGCAAAAGCATGATGCTGACGTAACTGTGTTTTCCTGACAACTCTCAGTGCTCTAGAGATGCTTGGAATAATGCAGTAGAAAACCAAGTGCCTCCAAGCAACCCTTCATCAGGCTTTGGGTGGGCAGAGTATACTTAACTTCCCTCTCTTTCAGTGGCACTTCAGGATCTGCCTCATAGAAGTAAATCTCTTTTGGGTACAGTTAGTCTGAAAAGGGCCAAGTTATATAAATATATATATTTTTTCCCACAAGGTAGTAAGGAATTGACAAATGGCATAAAAGGCTGTTTCTTCCATGAAAAAAAGCAGGAGGCATCAGTGGTGAATGTTACTCATGAGACTGGATCGTTTCCTTGTAAAAATGCTATGTTATATTAAAGTAATACTTCAGGGAAGTGAGAGAGGTTTATTACACCACAAAACTAATGATGAGTAGAAGAGGAAAGAGACCAAAAAGCATGCTGCCCAAATGCAAAGGCAGTAATCCCAATAAGATTAAACTAATAAATCTAACTTTGACTTGCATGTCAGAATTAAATAAATAGTAGTATTAAAAAAAAGGGCTGGTGTGTATTAGACCCTATTTTTTGTGGCTTTTTTTTTT
>VZRU01014670.1:11658-123692 GCA_013398155.1 Pedionomus torquatus | reverse complement strand
TATTTATTTATTTTGGGGAGGGAGGGGGTGGATCAAACAATGCAAAGACATGAGTTCAGCCTTCTTCTACACACGCCTTGTCCACTTCCAGAGCGGGGAACATCTCACCTGAGAGTAGCTGCTTGAGAGCATGAAGATTGCTCTCTGAGATACTCACCCTCCCTCCTTGTAGGGTCAGTGGGGAGAAGTAGGACCCAATCCAGCTTACCCAAATGCAGTTCTGGAGGCACTCTAGAAATACCTGTCTTCCTCCAGTGGCTCTAAATGGAGATTTGGTTGACTGAGACAGACAGCTGTTAGGAAAATGAACACCATTCCTGTTTTCACAAACAGCACCATGCTTATCCGTTTTCAGCACATCGCATGTGGAATGGGTCCATTTTGCCAGTGTTTTAATGATTTTTTTAAAAATGTGACTGAGTTGAACGGGCAGATCCTCCTTTGCGGGGGTTATTCCAAAGATCCTTAGTGGCCCTCTCCCAGGTACAGGACCAGGTCAGAGCTGGGATGCAAGAGTGTCATTGTAGAAACCCTGGCAAAGACCAAGCAGATGAAAGTGTGACTAGACAGGGCCATTTTCAGCTTCACTGTATGTGATTAAAGCCAACAAACTCAAACCCTCCCATTGCTGTTAAAGTGGTAGATTGAAGAACTTCTGAGACCCCTCCTGGCTGGTGGAGGAGTCCTCCCTGGGGGAGCACCACACATTTGGGATGGAGGGGGAGGGAGGGGGACACAGTAACTGGCTGTACTGAAAGAGAGCAATGTGTCTGGTTGGCAGGTGACAAAGAGACTTCACGACGGCGAGTCCACACTCCAGGGCAATAGCATGCTTGAAGACCGACCCACCTCCAACCTGGAGAAGCTCCATTTCATTATTGGTAACGGCATCCTCAGGCCAGCCTTAAGGTTAGAAATCAAGACAAAGGCATGAACATGCCATTCTTTTCATTCCTTCTCCTTTGAGCTATTCTTGAGCTAATCAAATGATTTTGCTACTGTGTGTGCTCCTTTGTAAAGCTCTTGTTATATCCTTTTTCTGGTTGTGTTGTATAATATGCGTTGGGTCACGTTCCTTGCTGTCCATATCAGGCCTGATGGAAAGACCACACCAAGGGACTCAAACACTTCTGGAAGCGCTGATGGTCACTGGGTTGGTTTCAGAATGCTCACTCCTGATGTTCATTACCTTTTGTTTTCTATTTCACCATTTAGATCTCTTTTGTTTGTGGGTTTTTTTAATGATCTATATAATGTCTATTTTTAATGGTGTGCTAATGAAAAAAAACCTCATTACAGTCTCTAAATTAAGCATTAAAAACTGGAAAATGCCAAATTGAGGCCCACTTATGGTTTAGCCTGCTTATGCATGTGTGTTATAATACAGTCCTTGTTTATGTAGTCTTACACTCTTTTCCCTCAAACCCATCTGCTCACTCCAGGAACAGGGTGGGCATCCTCATCTGATGACCAGCTTCTCTCATTTTCATTTTCTCCTCACAGCTCACCATCAAACCCTTAGCTTTACTTTTCTGCACAAAGTCTGCCCTGAAGGCAGACCTGGTAGTGTCCTGTGGGGTTTTCCCATTGGCTTTGTCCCTGTTACACCTTGACTAACATTTCTGTGGCCTCCCATGTAGATGAGGGAGTACTGTCGTCCCTCATTTTGCATATAGAGAACTAAGGTTTAAAGACAAAAGTGAACATTAAATCCCAAATTGAGATACTTGTCAATGTACGTGCCTATCTGGACAAAAGAGCTGGACTAAACCTTGACCTCCACTGGAGCTGAGAGTTCTCAACACCTCCAGAAAGCAAGTCCAGGTGTCTCAAGAGGAGCAGCCAGCAAATGAAGTCTCCCAGCTGATTGCCCCCTATGAAAGTTATTTTAGGATACTTTCTTGGTATCACTGAGAAATCTTTGTGAGAATTCAGGGTAAACTCCACCATCTAGAGGTGACACTCAGCTGCCTGAACCTTGAGTCTCCCCTTTCTTTCCCTCTTTCTCTAAGCAGTGTCAGTCTGTGGGGAGTCTCAGGTGAAGCACAGGGAAGACTTTGCAGACTGGTGATGTATGGCATTTCAGAGACAGTGCAATGATCAGGGTGACCATCATTAGGGCAATTAAAGTAATACCCTTGAGATTCTAAAATGAATCTTTAACTATCAGTCATATGCAGATGGGGTCTGGCTCTATGTTGAGAAACATCACTTCGTTAAATCTAATGGGATTTTTTTTTGGTTGTTTTTTTTTTTTTTTTTTCTATTCCTATTGCAGGGATGAAATCTATTGCCAAATCTGCAAGCAGCTGACCCAGAACCCGTCCAAAAGCAGCCACGCCAGGGGCTGGATCCTGATGTCCCTCTGTGTGGGATGTTTTGCTCCTTCTGAGAAGTTTGTAAAGGTAAGTTGTAGATGATATTTGCCTCGTGAAATATCTGCCAATACATTTTCTTTTCCATCCGTGGGACTAGCTTTTCTCTTGGCTTTCACTCAAGATTCCCAGGGAATCTTGGTCTTTATCTTTGCCAGGAATGACAATGACATTAAATTCCTAACAAGAATAAGAAATGTGTGTGATCCCAAGCTCAATCTCTAAAGTGGATAAGAACTAAGTCGCTCCTGAGAAGTGTCTCTGTGATTCTAAAGGGAGTGTAGACAATAAATTCACCTGAAGTACTGCTTCCAGCTCTGGAGTCCTCGGCACAAGAAGGACATGGGCCTGCTGGAGCAGGTCCAAAAGGGGCCACAAAAATTATCAGAGGGCTGGAGCTCCTCTACTGTGAGGACAGGCTGAGAGAGTTGGGGTTGTTCAGCCTGGAGAAGAGAAGGCTCCAGACTGGAGAAGGGACAAACTTTTTAGCTGGGCCTGTTTTGATAGGACAAGGAGTAATGGCTTTAAACCAAAGGAGTGTAGATTTAGACTAGATATAAGGAAGAATTTTTTTATGCTGAGGGTGGAGAGACACAGGCCCTGGTTGTCCAGAGAGGTGGGAGATGACCCATCCCTGGAAACGTTCCAGGGCAGGTTGGACGGGCATCTGAGCAGCCTGATCTAGTTGAAGATGTTCCTGCTCATGGCAGAGGGGTTGGGCTAGACGGCCTTTTAAGGCCTCCTCCAACCCAAACCATTCTATGACTCTATGAATTCATTTAGATGTGTGAAGGTGCAATTAAGTGACTTCTGGGAGGAACCTTGATTGTGGAAGGCTGCAAGTGCAATTTGGATGCCTGGAATTTCCCAGGGGGAGAAATTTCTCCCCTATTTCTCACACACAAAGGCCTATGCATTCATTCAAGCATCTACTGGCTTTGACAGTATGACCTGAGGCATGTACTCTAACAACATTGGCAAGGAATAGTGCTACACTGCTAATTATAAATATAACTTAATATGAAAAATTGCACATGGAAAGAGAAGGGTTTAATTTAAGTATGTTTGATTATAATTGCTGTCTGCATACTGCAGCTTGCCCCACCATGTGTCATACTTACTGGAAACGTCCAACTCTAAGTAGCCACATGAGAGATGCCATGTAGTGTATCCTCAGAAGCACCGCAGGTCAGCAGGACTGAAATCAGTGGCAGATACTAAGAGGCTAGCACTCTTAAAAATCAGGTTGTTCTTAAAGATTTTCTGTTGTTTTGGGTTTTTTTTTCCTGGGTAAAGTCTATGTTTTGTGGCCTAAATTTAAACAGCCTGCCTTCCAAATGAGTTACACACCTCAGGTCTGACTAACGCCAATAGATGGCTCAAGTTAATCCCATGCCAAGGCCAGGTTGGATGGGGCTTTGAGTAACTGGTCTAGTAGGAAGTGTCCCTGCTTATGGCAGGGGGTTTGGAACTGGATGATCTTTAAGGTCCTTTCCAGGCCAAAGCATTCTATGATTCTGTGCCTAAGAGATTGGCTGGTACAGGACAAAAGACTCAGCACTGTGTCATGACAAGACAAGACCTCCATGACATGACAAGATCTCCTTCGTCCCTCTCAGATCTTTGAATAGCTGGAGCCTGGACCTGCTCCCAAGCCTTCTGGAGATAAAGATGTTCCATTAATTTCCATAGATATCAGATCAGGGACTCAGTCCTCAGCACTGAAAGAGCTGAAGCCAAGAATAGAAATCCCTTCTTCATCCCTAGGCCTTGGCAGTATGAAATCTAATAAAGCAGATAAATAACTGGCAAAGTGGCAGAAAATTAAATTATGTCTGGAAATGAGATCTGAGGAAGTATGCCACGGGAGGTTGTGTGGGTTTAAATCTTTAATAGTGGAAGGTTATTTTAGGTGAGCGAAGAACTTCTCAGAAATAATTTATGGGTAACTCTGAAGGCTCAGACCTCCAAAGTTATGGTCCACCCTGGAATACGTGGCAGTACTCCCAGTAGCTTTGGAGGGGGTTTATGCTAATTCTCCCCTTATTCATCCTAGCCAGTAAGTCAACCCTTGGGCAGTAGAGGCTGTTGGAGATGAAAGGAGGTATTCACACAGTGCAGATTTCTCACCTGTGCAGAACAAGGAAGGAGTCACGCTCCTCTGGAGGGTAATCCTGAAACCATAAGCCAGGGTCCCACTCCGAATCTCCTTCCTGAGGGGTTTCTCTCCCCATAGGCAGCCTGTGGTGACCATGTCTCCTTGAGCATGAGCATGAACACCATTTGCAGCAACCCACACTCTGGTTACCCTTCAAGACCCCAGTCTTGCAAACAGCAACATACAAGCAGTGACCCAGGCAATGTCTCAGAGCTCCTCTGAAAGCCACTGTAATTATCAACAGGGTCATCACTGACACCTTCCAGCTTAAAATGTTACGATTTGAGATAAAGCCTTCTCTTGGCGAAATGTTAACTCTGCCCCACAACTGCATATGCTTCCAATGCAGACTTTTTTATTTTTTATTTTTGAAAAGCAGAGGAATATAGAAAGTTTGAGTTCAGTGAACACTTATCTTTTGAAGCTACATTAACCCAGGCCACCTATTCCAGTTTGTTCTGGCTTGGGAGGTAAACTCCACATTAGTCCTAGACTCTCAGACTCTTAATCTAGTAGTACCATGTTTTCAGGCGTTAGTAAGCAGCCGAAATCTGATTTACTGTGAGTTTGCTGACCACTGCTTTAACCATGCAATAGTACCACTGCATGCATGATAGCCAGGTGTTGTCTATCAGCCCTTTAGCTAGGTGTAATTTTGTTAATCTCATGGGTTTTTTTTTTCGATTGATGCCCTAACTTCTCGTTTAGCAGCAATTATCCACAATTTTCATAGAAGAAAAAGCATGCAATGGTAAATATCTCTTAGCGTTTCTTTCCTATACTCTTATGCAGTGAATGTTGTATCAAACTCCTGGTTACTTTTCTCCTGAAACCTCTAGGCTTTAACTTTAATAGCAGCAATATTCTAGGGGGGGAAATAAAAGATGAGAAATTTCAAGAAGCTGTTGTGCCTGGAAGTTATTCCACAACTTTCAGAAGTGTCCATTATGATAAAACATTTGGAGAAGGATTCGGCTGGTAATGAGGCAGCCTTTGATATGTTTTCCTGCTCCTAAAGATGAAGGTCATGCTTTGCATCCCATTAGACACATTTATCACCTCATATGCTAATCATGCGGTCAAGACACACGAGCACTCTTGTTCTTTGTACTTTTCAACTAATAATGGACTTTGGTGGGAAAGTTCTGTCTCAAGGAAGAAGAACAAAAAATATGTAATTGCATAGCTCATTATTAACAACATAATTAAAAATGCACTTTTAGCATAATTAAAACTGCACTTTTACACAGCATCAGCTGCTTGCAATCATTTACATCGGCTCCCATCCATACAACTTGGCTGTATTGCCTACGTATTTCAATAAGTAGGCTTTCCCTTCCAGGATCTGAAGGGAGCCTACAGGAGAGCAGGAGAGGGACTCTTGGTCAGGAAGTGCAGTCACAGGACAAGGGGTAACAGTTTTAAATTGGAAGAGGGGAGATTTATATTGGATATTAGGAAGAAATTCTTTGCTGTGAGGGTGGTGAGGCACTGGAACAGGTTTCCCAGAGAAGCTGTGGCTGCCCCATCCCTGNTCATTCTATGATTCTATGATTCAGAGTTTTCCTATAAGTATTTCTATGAGTTACAACTGACAGAGGTATCTGTTTCTCTACCCATGTTATTTATGGACTGACAGTGTTATAGAGCAGTCTGCTACTGAAGGAACAGCTACGTGATGTCATTCAGAAAGCTCTTTATCTATTTATAATGTCTCTCCAAAAATATGATTTACAGAACTGTCTTAGCCAGCTTTTTGGCCAAGATACTTATGTAATATTTAAAAATGTAATTGTTATGGGGTAATGGATTTAAATTGGAAGAGGGGAGATTTAGATTGGATATTAGGAAGAAATTCTTTGCTGTGAGGGTCGTGAGGCACTGGAACAGGCTGCCCACAGAAGCTGTGGCTGCCCCATCCCTGGAGGGGTTCAAGGCCAGGCTGGATGGGGCTTGGAGCAACCTGGGGTGGTGGGAGGTGTCCCTGCCCAGGGCAGGGGGGTTGGAACTGGGTGGTCTTGAAGGTCCCTTCCAACTCCAACCGTTCTCTGATTCTATGATGTTTCTATGATTTATCATATTGTGGAAGTCACTGCGTTTAATTTTTTCTACAATACTGTCATTGTAGTTTTAACATCCAGTGAATGGCTTCAAATTCTGGTTTAGGATCATCTAAAATACAATTTAAAATCTGACTAAAGAAGCATCTGTTTAATATAATTGTGAAAGATCTTTTGTACTGGCAGCTGAGTGTTCTGAGTGGTATTTGCTTACAGTTCCCCTGGTTCGTTACTTGCAGGTCTCTTTCATTCACTCCCATCTTTTTGGCCAGCCCTCAGTAGCATTTTGTAATATATCCTTAAATACAGAGATAATAATCAGCGGCAGCAATAGCAGGAACAGAAAAGCATCTATACTAGCTTCAATCAAAGCTCTTTCCAGGCTGGTATCTTATCTCCACTGAGGCCAGAAATGCACAGTATAAGAACACAGCAAGGGTGCAGACTCCTACTCTTGGCTTCCAGCGATGTGGTGTGGGAACATCCTGAGCCTGAGATGATATCACTGCCATTGGCAGTCCCAGAGGGCTTTTCTCCAGTACATCATTGCTTTTTAACCTTTACAAATGTTTGGTCTCTAGAGCCAATGGTCTAACCCATGCGTTCCCTGCTGCCAACAGTATTTAAGGAACTTCATCAACGGAGGTCCCCCGGGCTACGCTCCCTATTGCGAGGAGAGGCTGAGGCGGACGTTTGCCAACGGGACAAGGACACAGCCACCCAGCTGGTTGGAGCTGCAGGTACAAGCACCCCTTTCCCCTCCCCAGGCAGCTGGGGCTCAGGGTTTGAGCCTTTCCTTGTCACAGGAACCACATCTCTGGCAGGACAGAAAGTTGCATGACAAAATACTCCCACCTGGAGTCCTGTGTCCAGCTCTGGAGACCTCAACATAGAAAGGACATAGAACTGTTGGAACTGGTCCAGCGGAGGGCAACAAAGATGATTACAGGGATGGAGCACCTCTGCTATGAGGACAGACTGAGAGAGCTGGGGCTGTTCAGCCTGGAGAAGAGAAGGCTCTGGGAAGACCTTCTAGCAGCCTTCCAGGATCTGAAGGGAGCTCCAGGAGAGCAGGAGAGGGACCCTTTGTCAGGAAGTGGAGTGACAGGACAAGGGGTACTGGTTTTAAACTGGAAGAGGGGAGATTTAGATTGGATATTAGGAAGAAATTCTTTGCTGTGAGGGTGGTGAGGCACTGGAACAGGCTGCCCAGAGAAGTTGTGGCTGCTCCATCCCTGGAAGTGTTTAAGGCCAGGCTGGAGGGGGCTTTTGAGCAATCTGGTGTGGTGGCAGGTGTCCCTGGTAGGGGGGTTGGAACTCAATGATCTTTGAGGTCCCTTCCAACTCTAACCATTCTATGATTCTGTGATTCTGTTTCTCTCAAAGATTTTCAGGTATTTCCAAGGTGTTGCATTCCCCATGTATCCTGGCTTTGCTCCAGAGTATACTGAAGATCAGTCTCTTTGGCTACATCAATACTTGTAAATTCAATGTGTTTGAGAGTACTCTCGGGTATTGAGGCCAGCTGGCACGTAACAAGCGCCCATGTATGCTAGGAAACCATCTTCCAAGGTGTCTGCAGGCCAACTGCCTACTGGGAATGATCCCAGGGGCATGTTCAGGGACATCTGTAGGTGGAACACACACAGATTGTGCCATAATTGCTTATTTTCTATGCTGATTTACTAGCATATACAGCTGTGCTCCAGTACCCAGGAACACTCCTGGCCATGCTTGGATGTACTGGATTAGACGCTTTGATGACTGAATATATTAAATAAAAAATCTGGGACTTTCAAGTTCTTCTGGTGGCTGATCGAGCATTATCCTGTTGAGAAGTACATTGTGGCAGTGTTGAAAAGCAGCCAGTCAGTGGAGCTGGGAACTTGAAAATGGTTACCACAGTTGGGTGGAAGAGTACTTGGGTAAAGAGTCTCGTAAGGATTGAAATGCACACGCCTTGGTAACATTTGACTTTAATCCATTAGGCAACCAAATCCAAGAAACCGATCATGCTGCCTGTCACATTTATGGATGGGACAACAAAGACCCTATTGACCGACTCCGCAACAACCGCCAAAGAGCTCTGTAACTCTTTGGCCGACAAAATCAGCCTGAAGGACCGATTTGGCTTTTCGCTTTACATTGCACTTTTTGACAAGGTATGTCTCAAGTTGCGTTTCTGACTCACCCCTATAAAAGAAGGGGGAGGTTCTCCTTGCTGTCACGTCTTCCAGAGGGAAGAAAGACCCTTTGCTCTGAGCAAACATCCAGCTTCAAGGTCAGGAAGGAAGATTTCTACAGTGCAGATGCCAGCATGATTTTCACAATACGGGTAGTCAAACACTGGTGCAAGGTTGCAGAGACACTAAGAAATCTCTGGATATTGGAGGCATTCAGAATTTAACAGCAGAAGGCACAGAGCAACCTGATCAAAGTGGACCTGCTCTGACCAGCGGGCTGGGCCACAAACCTCCAGAAGTGCCTTTCTACCTATATTATTCTCTGATGCTATGCTCTTACGCTTAGTCAAACTACTTTAAGCTGAACTTCCAGTAACAAACCAGCCTAGATTTTTATGCAAGGGAGGAACTACACTTAATTGGAAAGCTGATGGTTGAAATTAAGCTTCCAAAATGAGCTAAAATCCAAAGTGCCATACCTGCATTGGCATTTAATGTGATTTATTTAGCCTTAAAACATGCCTTTTTTTCAGAAATATCATTGAAAAAGTCCATAAACAAGAAGGGAAAGCAACTCTAGGATAAAACTTCATCAAATGAGACAACACCTGGAAGCCAGTGAGGCAGAATTATTGCTACAGCTGCTGTGAAAGAGGATGAAGTATATTCTTACATCCACACATGGTCACCTCTACCTTGGGGTGGAGAAAAAAGTGGTTTATACTCTGTCTTCTTGGCCTCTTTTGAGGAGATACTTGTCCAAGGAAGTTTACTCTGAGGAAACAATGCTTTATGGCCACAGTGAGAAGACAAAGGTGCTGCATCTTCTGTAACAGGACAGGCTGTTTATTCTGGGTTTGTCTGATGCTTGGCATGGTTGGATCCAAGTCCAGGGCTTTGAAACAGGGCATTTCAAAGAACAGTAGGAATAAACAACACTTTATAATGGGAACGTTGGGTTTGCTAATTCATGTTGATGCTCCCTTTTCATTCTGGATGGGAAATGGGGGCTCAAAACAAAATAGCTCACCCAGTGATGCTGTTAACCTGGTCAGTCTTGGCTGACTGGTAGAGGTATATACTTTGATTTATTTTGATTAGAAAGGAATTCTGGATAAGTGACTCAGTGATGGATACCTACAGTTAGAGAGGTCAGCATTTAGTTGGGTACAGCAACAACAACAACAGTTAAGGGACTGTTAAGTTAAGCACCTCCCTGATGAGGAAAGGCCAAGAGAGCTGGGACTCTTTAGCCTGCAGAAGAGAATCTGAGGGGAGACCTTATTAGTGCTTATAAGTGTCTGAAGGCTGGGTTGAAAGAGGATGGAGATGGACTCTTCTCAGTGGTTCTCAGTGACAGGACGAGGGGCAATGGGCACAAGCTGGAACATAGGAAGTTACATTCGAATATGAGGGAAAGCTTCTTTCTGGTGAGGGTGCCAGAGCCCTGGCAGAGGCTGCCCAGGGAGGGTGTGGAGTCCCCTTCTCTGGGGACCTTCAAGCCCCTCCTGGATGCAGTCCTGAGGGATGTGCTCTGGGCAACCCTGCTTTAGCAGGAGATTTAGACTGGATGATCTCTAGAGGTCCCCTCCAACGCTGACAATTCCATGATTTCGTGAATGCCACCTTTCCCTCTGCCCTCACTAGGTCTCCTCACTGGGGAGCGGCAATGACCACGTGATGGACGCTGTGTCCCAGTGCGAGCAGTACGCCAAAGAGCAGGGAGCACAGGAGCGCAACGCCCCGTGGCGGCTCTTCTTCAGGAAGGAAATCTTCACTCCTTGGCACAACCCAAGCGAGGACAACGTGGCCACCAATCTCATTTACCAACAGATCGTGCGAGGGGTGAAGTTTGGGGAGTACCGGTGTGACAAGGTAAGCGTTCTCAGCAACCATTGGTCTCGCCAGGTCTCATCCAAGGGGAGGAGAAGTCTTCCTCCCTGAGTACCTGCTAGCTTGGAGACTATGGTATTCTCTTGCAAGAGAGGAGCTACAGGAATGAGATCCTCTTGGCTGGGGAGAGACCAGACACTCTGATGCACTGCATGAGCACTCGCTGCTAGTGAATTTTGGATGTGAGAGTGAACAGCCACTTCATCCATCAGCATCAGTTTGGAGAGCCGTGAGCACCCTGTATCTAGATCACCAGAACAGGAGTACAGAGCAGAATCCTGTTTGGTACATCCTGCTAAGCCTTAGACAGGAGAGATGTTTTTCAGGACACCCGGCCATACCCTGAAGGGACATTGACAGCAGAAACCAATGCCTCTAGAGTCTCTGGGAGCTTATAGAATTATTCCAGTGTCAATGGAATGAGCATCTCAAGAGACATCAAAATCTCTGACAATGTCCATCACGTTCTGTTTTGCTTGTGTTTAAAATCAGCCAGGTGTCAAACTGAAGATAGGTCTCTTCCCCAACTCTCTTCCTAACCATTCTCCCATGGACGCAGTACTGCGGGGGGGTGGGGCCCTCACCAGAGCAGAGTAGAGGGGCAGAATCACCTCCCATGACCTGCTGGTTATGCTTCTTTTGATGCAGGCATTCTTTTGAATTTAAGGCTTAATCGTATCTCTTAGTAGTAAATCTCTTGAACTTTGGATGTGCAGAAAGCACTGATGAAGTTCTGCTGAAAGGAAGCATCTCCACACCATTCCGAAGCAGCAGTACATCCAGCCTCCACAAAGAGCTGCTTGAGTGATTGAGGATGGATTTTGGGGATGATCGCCTGGTAACAGCATTAACTTGATTTGTTTGGCTCCCACAGGAAGAAGATCTGGCAGAACTGGCTTCCCAGCAGTACTATGTGGACTATGGGTCAGAGATGGTACTGGAAAGGTTGCTAAATCTAATTCCATCCTACATCCCGGACAGAGAGATCACAGCTTCGAAAACAGTGGAAAAATGGGCTCAGCTCATTATAGCTGCACATAAAAAGGTGGGGACAATAGACCACCTGGCAGGACCAAGGGATGCTTCAGTAGCTTCATGTGCCTTTTAAACATATGCCAGACGTCATAGCTCAGCTCTTAAGCCAGCCTGAAGCTAAATCAAAGAGAAAGAGCAGGTTTTGTACCAGCTGTATCCAGCTTTACTACTGGTTTGAAGGCAAGATCTGGCAGAAGACAACCTGCAGAGATTCACTGTGAGAAGCAAAATGCTATCTCTGGGGTTTCTCTCCTGTTACACAGGATTGTGATGTTATTGGTTGCATTACAGTTCATGTTTCCAGGCAATGCCAAGACCTTATTTTGCCAGGTGTTGTATAAAACCTCCCTGGTTTTTGTCACATTTGTGACACCCACCCAGAGCAACACATTCTGTAACTCACAACTCCGCATCCATAATTCATGACCAGTTATGACGGTTGGTCATCCAGGCATGAGAGCTGGGGTTCATTTAACAGCAGGAGCCAGCTTCAGATTAAGTCCCCTAAAATGTAAGCCTCTCCATGTGTATTAGGAGTCTCACCTCCTAACTGTCAGGTGAGACCCAGGGACGCAAATCAGTTGGATCTTGCAGGTCTTCCGTCAGCCTGTCAGCTACATACAGGAGTCTCAGATGATCTTAAAAGGTCCCTTCCAACCTAGATGATTCTGTGATTCTGTGACTTTGGCCCTTAGCCTCATTGAGACCTAAATTAGTATTAGTTCCAAGATCTTCAGGTGACGTGAATTGGTTTTGTTTGTTCGCTTCCTGGCCATCACTGGGTTTGTGTTTCATGTTGGTTGGAATTTGCTTTGTCTGTAGGGAATTTATACTCAGAAGAGGACAGACCCCAAAAAAGTCAAAGAAGAAGTAGTGGATTTTGCACGTTTCAAGTGGCCTTTGCTGTTTTCTCGGTTTTACGAAGCCTTCAAATTCTCAGGTGAGTCAGTAGAGCACATCACCTCCAAAGCAAAAGGAAGGAGAGATAGGGACTTCACAGAAAAGAATACTCAGTGGATTATCTAGCTGATCTTTTAGATACATTACATTTTTGGTGCGTCCTGATTAGCAGTAGCTCAAGCTATGAGTCTGCCACCATTTCTCTCACTAAAGCTAACTCTGAGATTATTTTTGATCACGGCATCCTCCTTTAAAATGCACGTCTCCTATATCTTAAGACCCTTCATGAACTGATTGCGTGTCTTGTCTTCAACACAGGGCCAAGCCTGCCTAAAAATGATGTGATTGTAGCTGTCAACTGGACAGGGGTGTACTTTGTGGATGAGCAGGAGCAGGTTCTTTTAGAGCTCTCTTTCCCAGAGATCACAGCTGTGTCAAGCAGCAGGTAAGGAGGAATAGACTTAGGTGGTGATCTCATCTTAAAGCAGTCTTTTTTCCAGGCTTTGCTTCTTAATGCCATTTTCTTTCCTGTTCATGTCTCCTATAAAAATACATCCCAGAGGGGGAAAGCTGCAAGGGCAGAGCTTCACCTTGGCCACCATTAAAGGTGATGAATACACTTTCACCTCCAACAATGCAGAGGATATTCGGGACCTGGTGGTGACCTTCCTTGAAGGACTAAGGAAAAGATCCAAGTATGTGGTCACTCTCCAGGACAACCCAAACCCTGGTAAGTAAGTGGCCCAGCCCAGTGCCAAACATAAATAGATTAATATTTCAAAATCCCAAGGGATTTGCAAAAAACAATCAAATTAATGGTGGTTTTTCTTGCAGTGGGAGAAGAATCAGGGTTCCTCAGCTTCCTCAAAGGAGACCTCATAGTTCTGGACCAGGACACAGGAGAACATGTGATGAACTCAGGGTGGGCTAATGGATTCAATGAACGGACAAAGCAGAAAGGGGATTTCCCAACGGATTCCGTGTATGTGTTGCCTACAGTCACCATGCCTCCACTGGAGATCGTGGTAAGCTGTCTTACAGAATAGCACAACTTGATACAAAGCCTTCCTGAAGACCTTAGGTCTGGCTAGAGTCTCCCCAGTGATAAGGTGGAAACCAAAGTGGTTAAGACAGCTGACAAGCTGTCCAAGGCAGAAGTGATCTCAGCCTTTCTTCTGGTCTTGTTGCTTTGAACACCACAAGCTTGTGACTTGGAATACCCATGAATCCTGCTACACCTGGCCTGATTCCTTGAAGGTGTATTTGAGGTTGGAGGGAACCTCTACATTCTGTAGTAGTGTACAAGCCATAGGATCCAAAGCAGATGATCTTCATTAGGAAATGATCCTCACTATGCCAAATATTTGTTATTCCTTGCATTAGTGACTGGGAATGGCACAGAAGTGACAGTTGCACAGTTCTTGCTGACTACTAACTGGAATTAATGGGTTATTCTTATTCTCTTACTGTTCTTTTCATTTTGTATCTGCTTCCTCTCTCCTAACACATCAGATAATATATTATATCAAATATACTGGGTGACAGAGATGTTTTCATCACACAGGCACTGGTCACGATGACCCCTGATCAACGACAAGATGTTATCAGAACGTCTCAGATGGCAATTTCAGACAGTGAAGAGAGAGTAAAGCCATACACCTTGGAGGAATTTTCCTATGATTATTTTAGGTGATTTTTTAAACCATTTTCAAAAATCATTGGAGTAGGAATTCATCTCCAGGTAGCTTGGGAATCAAGGAAATTTTTGCTACTGGAAAAGGCTCTGAATATCCCTTTGCATAACTTTGTGCCCTGACTATCCATCACCATCATCCTTCCTCTTGTGGTTAGAAGCTTTTTGAGGTCGGGAAGGTTGTTTTGGTGTCAATACTTGGGTATGGGAACTCAAGTTTCTGAGCCCTAGGAAAGCATGAATGGTTATCTTTGGGCAGAACTGGAGCTGGATACTTGATAAACTGTGAAGTCCCATTTAGTGTAAGAGTCAGGTGCTGTGAGCAACCTCCCTAGGTGAAACATTGGCCGCAAGCTGTCCCTTTTTTTTCTTGTAACCTCTCCACTTTTGCTCTTGCTTTGCCTTTGCCATCAGGCCACCTCCCAAGCACACCCTGAGTCGGGTCATGATCACCAAGAGCCGCGGGAAGGACAAGCTGTGGTGTTACACCCGTGAGCCCATCAAACAGCCATTGCTGAAGAAGATCCTGGGCAGTGAGGAGCTCTCCCAAGAAGCCTGTATGGCCTTCATTGATATCCTTCCACTGCCTGGGGGAGTCCGTGGGCAACAGATCTGACGGGCTGAGCAGGCTCTTTAGGGCCCCAAGCAAAGCCTGTGTAAAGATTCACCATCCCTTTTAAGGGTTTTGGGACCATGTCACAGACGTAGAGGCGGGTCTGATCCTGAAATACGTACTGAAGCATCCTTGAGATATGAGAGGTGTCTCCTTCTTAATAAATGAAGGCTATGGAGTCCTGCTGGTCCATGCTGCTTAGCAGTTAACTCGCCAGCTCTGTTCTGGCTTGCTTCAGCTGTGTGTCTCCAAAATGTACCTGCTGTGCAAGGCTGTAACCCTAGTCACTGTGGATGTAAAACAGTCCACATGACCTCAAGGACAGGGTTTGGTGCCTGAATGTCCCTTACCTGACAGTACATACACAGCATGGGAGAGATGAGCTGAGTGCAGACATAGATCCAATTTGTTGAAGTAGCCTTTACTTTTTGGTGGGGCTTTGCTCTAGGACCCAAACTTTACAGTTTGAAGAGTTCTGTTGGTATAAACCTGTTACTAATTAATATTACACTGATTAACATTACTACTGATTCCCTCTTACTAGGAAATAATAACAGGAGGAGGAGTTAAGAGAACTGGCAGAAAAATAGAGGACATTTGCAATCATATTTTTCTTTTTGCCATGTCATACATGTTAATTCAGGAAACGGTGACCTGATCTCACACAGAATCATTGCAATGTAGCACGATGGTGAAGGTCATCATTTAGTTTATGCTACTGTACCTCAACTGGTGTCTGACACCAGCTGATAATCATAGAATCATAGAGTGGTTCAGCTTGGAAGGGACCCTAAAGATCATCAAGTTCCAACCTTCCTGCCATGGGCAGGGACACCTCCCACAACTGTTGCTCCCTGGTGAGCAACACCACACCAGGCTGCTCAAAGCCCAGTCTTTTGGTGTTTTTGGTCTTTTGCAGTGGTACCCAAATATGTGATAAGGTAACATGCAGCTTTCTTGTGTCTACATATCTTGACCTCAAAACATTTCTTTCAACCATGGTGACGGAAGAGAGTTTGATGGGCCTAAATCTCCTAAAGCAATTTGAAGCCTTTACCATACATTATGTCCCCTCTGTCAAGTTGAATCCACTTCAGTAATCATGTGTAGGATGTCTTTAACCATGTCATCAACAGAAGGACTTCGCCAGACAGAATCACAGAGTGATATGGGGTTGGAAGGGACCTCTGGATATCATCTAGTCCAGCCTCCCTGCCAGAGCAGGGTCACCCAAAGCAGGTTGCACAGGAACATGTCCAGGCAGGGTTTGAATGTCTCCAGAGACAGAGCCTCCACCACCTCTCTGGGCAGCCTCTTTCAGGGCTCTGCCACCCTCCAAGTGAAGAAGTTTCTCCTCATGTTTAGAGGGAACTTCTTCTGGTGAAGGTTGTGCTCATTTCCAGAAAGACTGGCCCCATCCTCCTGACACCAACCCCTGAAGTATTTATAGGCCTTGATCAGATCGCCCCTCAGTCTTCTCCAGACTAAAAAGACCCCAGTCCCTCAGCCTTTCTTTGTAAGAGAGATGCTCCAGGCATCCTGTTAGCTGGTCCTTGACTCCTGTCTCCCACCCGTGCTGAAGTATATGGGTGACTACCCATCCAAAAGGACACGCTCAGTCAATGAGCTGACAGACCAAATATTTGAAGGTGCCTTGAAAGCTGAACCCCTGAAGGATGAAATCTACTGCCAGACCCTCAAGCAGCTCACAGACAACCACATCAAGTAAGAGTCATTCCTTCTCCTTGGCTCAAACGCACTGGCCTGTGCTGAGCAAAGTGTCTGAAGTGTCAATGTCATGAGTGATTTTTTTACCTTCTGGGTGTCTCCTCGTGTAGGTACAGTGAAGAGAAAGGCTGGGAGCTGTTGTGGTTGTGTACAGGCCTTTTCCCTCCGAGTAACATCCTCCTGCCCCATGTCCAGAGGTTCCTGCAGTCCCGGAAACATCACCCCTTGGCAGCAGACTGCATCCAGAGGCTCCAGAAAGCCCTGAGGTATGGCACCGAAAGAATTCCTAGTCTTTTGCTTCCTGTGACACAGCATCCAAATAAGCATAATGTCCTGGTTTGAAACCACGACACATTAGAAAATACAAGTGGGAGATGTTTTCGTAGCTGGGGGGACAGTGCAAGTTCACAGCCCCTCTCTGCATTCGACCAAACTGAATGAAAGGGGTCTCAAGTTGACGATGTCACTGGTAAACTCTCTGTGAGAAAATACAGATTAAGTCAACTTTGTTATGATAGTTCTATTTAAGTCACCTACAGCCTAAGGAAATACATATTGTCCATTCAATTTTTTCTTATTTCTTTTTTTTTGGGGGAGGGGAGAGAGGGAAATCCTAGTATTAAGAAACTAGCCAAAGTTACTCAAAGAAGAACAAGTATTAAAATAGAAGATTTAAACAAAGGATTCTTGCTTTGATGCTGTGGCACTTGCCACCTCCTGTTTTGCAGGAACGGATCCAGGAAGTACCCGCCCCACCTGGTGGAAGTGGAAGCCATTCAACACAAAACTACCCAAATTTTCCACAAGGTTTATTTCCCTGATGACACTGATGAGGTAAACAAGGGAGAAGGAAATTGTACGTTTCTGTCAGGATGGCGGTGAATTTTCTTATTAAAATCTCAGAAGAGGCTAATATTGCTTCTAATTCAGAAGAACCCAGCCTTTCCAGAACACTCTGGATCAGAGCAATGGAAGGAAAACCCATCCTTGTCGACCCTGATCAGCTCAGGGGTTTGATTTACCACAATTCACATTTTTCATGGGTGCTGCATTGGTGTTCACTGGAGACTTTATAGTGTGGCCTCAGAAAGAAGGAAACCAGATGGGCTCATCTCCATTCACTCACTGGTTCACAAGCCTCGGATTATCAGTCATTTTAGCCTAGATAAACAACAGATATTGTCCACCCAGCTCTACCTGGTGGGGTATCAAGATGGGGCTTCCTGGGGACTGGGCAGACTATGGCAGCACCGCCAAGGCAGCTGAAATTATACCTTCTGACCTGAGACAACACAGAAATCATACCTGCACTCAGGAACCTCTCATTAGGCATCTTACACCCTAATAAAGCAGCTAATTATATTGATGCCAGAGCAGATATGCATGTCCTTGCAGATGCTGCTGTCTCTTGCTACCAATCGGTAGCAGCTCTCTCCCATCTCGTGCCCTTGGGCACAACTAAATTCCTGTACTTCCAGGTGGGTTTATGTGTAAAACAGTTGCACATCCATGGAAGGAAAAGGATGATTCCTCCCCAGCAGTTGTGCGTGCCCTTGTTTATCTGTAATGGAGAGTTGAGAGAACTGCTGGGATTTCTCATCACTTTGAGTATTGTTTTTCTACGTGACCAGCAATCAGCATGACGCTGCTTTATACGCATGCATCTGTGTGAGATCTGGTGGGGACTTCTGCACTTGGATGGGTACACTGTGATCCTTTTGGCCATGGCAGTCACACAGGTGGGCTGGGAGAGGAGCATCACCCCAGTCCAACACGCGTTTGCACCAAGGGGCTGCTGAACAACCAGCAGCACCGAGCTCCAGGCCAATCTCTCATGAGACATGGAGTATGGGTCGTGGTGGCTTGGTGGTTCAGGCTGACACAGTCATGCATGTCATGGTCAGAAGCTTAAATTCCTTACATTGCTATGAATTGAATGTCTTTAAGTGGGCAGAGCAAAACTGAGGCCATGTAAATGCTGAGCACAAATGAAAAGGCAAAACAAGGGCGGGATCTGCATGCAGGTGGGACAGTCCTTTAGATATCCCATCCACATGTCAAGAAGAAGTCATCTCCCCTCTCTTCAGCTGTCCAGAACTCAGGCATTTGGTCTAAGCCATGCATCTGGTTTCCTCATTATCAATGGAGAGATGGTTGGGACAAATCAAGCATGGAGGAATCTCTCTCTTTGTTCCCTAGAAAAATAGCTCCAAGACCTAACTGTTAGATCAGAAAAATTGGTTGTGTTGCCTGGAGAGCTCTGGATAAGCCAGGACAGGATACCAAATAGCACAACAGTACAGCCGAAGCATGACAGAGCTCCTGCAAACATCCCTTCCTATGCCCAGAGCCACAATCCACGATGTCACTGATTTCGTTGGTAGTGGGCACCTAAAACCCTTTGCATGTCTGAGCCTAGAGTTCCTCAAAGAGAACATAAAGTGGAAAATAATGGTGAGATAGCAGTGGTGAGGATATTCCTTTCTTTGTAGGCATTTGAGGTGGAGTCCAGCACGAAAGCCAAGGATTTCTGCCAGAACATCTCCAACAGGCTGCTCCTGAAGTCCTCTGAGGGCTTCAGCCTCTTCGTCAAAATATCTGACAAGGTGAGTGACCCACCCAGAGACTGGGGCAGTCCCAAGGTACTCAGGGTGGCCCATCTGCTGGTGGATACACCTTGATGAAGCCAGAGAAAGCATTTAAAACACAGACAGGCAAAGCTCTCCTGGACTGTTGCTGAGTCATTTTTATAGGAAAGGACTAAGTAAGAAAAATGTGCAGCTTGGAGCTGCCTCAGGAAACGGGGAGAAATCTATGGAGATCATCATCATGACGGGAAATTAGTTCCTCAGGGGAAAAAGGAAGCTGCAATAAGGAGTAACGGGTGAAAGTAGAGACAGAGCCTGCAGCAGGGTGATGGCAGCGGTTTCTCATGCCAGCGGTTTGTTGCACGTCAGAGTGAGCAGTGACTACAGGAGACGGGGCAATGGCTAGCCTTGCCTGTGGCTTCTTGCCATTTGCTCAGCCTTTGTAACCATGTGCTGTGTCCCCCAGGTCATCAGCGTGCCCGAGGGAGATTTCTTCTTTGACTTCGTGAGACACCTGACGGACTGGATAAAGAAAGCAAGACCTGCAAAAGATGGTAATGGTGACTTTTTTTCCATTGCGGGTCACACAGAGCCCTCGTAGAGCCCTTCAGCCCTTTCAAACAAGATTGACCACGCAGCCTGCCATGTCTGTTGGGCCACACTGCTGGGGGTGTGATGTCTGGACCAGCCCTGAGGACATCACCTGAGAGATGATCTCTCCAGGAGCAGCATGACCACTGCTCCAGGGCTCAACCTGGTCCCCTGCTGGTGGGCAGCTCTCTAGGGCCAGTCCATGGGAAGATTTCAGGGATGGGATTCATCTCTCCTTGATGCCCACATCCACCCCAAAGCTGGCTGCAGCTCTGCTGAATCTATCAGCGGCTGCAAGACACAGGTGCCTCCAGGGCACAGATCCTTAGTGCTGCATTAGACTTGAGCATTATCATTGAATTTTGAACCATGCAAATGAATCCACACTCTCTTTCCATTTTATTAAAGCTTTAGAAGGGAAAGATGTGGTTTTCCATACAAGATCAGAGCCCGTTTGGCCCTGCCAGTGCCCCTGTCCCTACAGGTCTTGACTGCACGTGGGCACTGCTGGCTTGCCAGCTGGTAGTCACAGCATTGATCTTACATATCTGCTCCCTGCTTCCCTTGCACAGGTATAGTGCCTTCCCTCACCTACCAAGTGTTCTTCATGAAAAAGTTGTGGACCAACACGACACCTGGAAAGGACTCAATGGCAGACTCCATCTTCCACTATTACCAGGTACTCCAGGAGCCCGCAATAGCACCAGAGACTTAGGTGGAGTTAGAAATGGGCTACAAAGACTTTGCCCATCTGCAGCTCATGAAATAGGAAGAACTCTTGTCTTAGAGCACTACAAAGAAGGCTGTTGAGTGGTATGGCAAGGAGCAGCCTTCATGCACTTTTGGGTAACTAGCTCAGCTGGGATTTGGGCCAGCTGGTCTTGGGTGGGCAGCAAGGAACAGGAGAGAGCACGTCCAGCTGGCGACCTCAGCAGGGAGGCCACATTTAGAAGCACCCTGAGGGTTTTCAGCAGCCTCCATTCATGGGAGTGGGTGGGGATGGTCCCAGCAGTCAGGAAAGAAGCTAGAGTTCTTCAGCTCTTGCTTCTTCTGGGATGGAAGAGACCCCTTCGTGTCCCAACGTGCTCTCTCACACATAGATATACTGTCTGTATTCTTGCCTATATAACGTGGTTATCCCAGTATGTATCCCTTAGTGCTGCTGTTAGTCACTTGACATATTTTCAGACACTTACAGTAATGAGGGAATAGATTTATAAAATAAAAAAGACACACACAAAAAATATAATCAGAAGACACATTCAATTTCAAGTGGCTATTACCAGTTGTAGATTTCCCAGGACAAGGGAGGATGAACAAGACAGTTTGATAGCTAACACAGGGACCTCCGCGGTCCACAGGAGACTGTTCCAGACCAGAGAGGATCATTAAACTTCTAGTGTGGTCTCAGCTGAGCAGCTGTCTCTTCACCACGCTTGACAAAACTGTTACGAGTGTTAACCAGACTACAGCCTCTTCTTCTGGCACTGGGGAACTCCACAAACTCCATTTAGCATCTGAAGAGTGAAGGTCAGTGGTCATCCCCTCTCTCTCTGAATTGTTCTTTCCTCCATGCAGGAGTTACCAAAGTACCTGCGTGGCTACCACAAGTGCACACGGGAAGAGGTCCTGCAACTGGCAGCTCTCATCTACCGGGTGAAGTTTGAGGACGACAAGTCCTATTTCCCCAGCATTCCTAAGCTCCTGAAGGAGCTGGTGCCTCAGGACCTTGTCCGGCAGCTCTCTCCAGACGACTGGAAAAGGGTAAAAGCAGCAGCTTGGGTTACAAGCCAGGCGTGGTGACTTGTCTGACATTTAGCCTTGAAGTGGGGCTGCCAGAATGAGTAGCCCATGGTCCCTCTTGAGCCTTAGCAGATCTTCAGCTTCCACAGCATCACCAAGAGGAGAAATTGTACATATGTGTTTGTACACAAGTGCCTTGCAGTGGATTTTCTTTGTGCTGCCTTTGGCCATAGCAGTGGATGCAGCCCCATGTGGGCACTTGCTGGGAAGATGGGCTCATGTAAAGGATTGTTGTTTAAGGCAGACTAGTGAGTAAAGGGATAATTCTCCCTGCTTTATGCCAGGAGAGCTGTGGCACAGGTACAAACAGGTCTAGAGCCATAAAAAACCAAAGCTGAACCAAAGCGGGGTCTGGAGAACAAGCCTTATGAGGAGCAGCTAAAGGAACTGGGATGTTCAGCCTGGAGAAAAGGAGGCAGAGGGGAGACCTTCTATCTTTCTACAACACCCTGAAAGGAGGGTGTAGAGAGGTGGGAGTTGGCCTCTTCTCCCAGCTAGACAAAATCACAGCAAGACAAAATCACCTCAAGCTGCTCCAGAGGAGTTTTAGATTGGATACTAGGAAAAAAAAAAAAAACACTGAAAGGGTTATTAAGCATTGGAACAGGCTGGAACCAGGGAAGTGGTGGAGTCACAATCGTTTAAAGTAGATGGGTAAGATAAGATGGGTAGACATAGCACTTAGAGATATGGTTTGGTGATGGGTTTTGTCAGTGTTAGGTTGATGGTTGGACTAGATGATCTAAAAGGTCCCTTCCAACCCAGGCAATTCTACGATTCTGATGTGTGGCTGTCTCACTGCCAAGGAACAGTCTTGAAAGTCCTTTCTGTTTCTTGGACTTGAACACAGCCATAAGCCTAACCAGCAAGCAGTCAGCTTCTCTGGTTTGAAAGCCTCTCAGTCTCCTCTGCTGAATAAAATTTATAATCCCTTTAATGGAGTCACCAGAACCTTCTAAGGAAGCAGGACCTACCTTGTTTCCAGGCCCTACACCAATGACCAACCAGTGCTTTTGTGAAGGGTTCATTGGAGCAGAGACTAAAACTGGCCATCTTTGTAGGACTGATGCTCCTTCCCTGCAAACATCCTTGGTGTTAAGTAAGTGCAAACCCTCCAGCTCTTTTGTGTTCTCTGTTGCAGTCCATCGTGGCATACTACAATAAACATGCGGGCAAAACAAGAGAAGAAGCCAAGCTTGCCTTCCTAAAGATTATCTTCAAGTGGCCTACATTTGGATCAGCATTCTTCGAAGTGAAGGTACCTGCTCTGCTTGCGGGTTCTCAGATAGCTTTGAGCTGAGGTCAGGAGCCCTGTATCACAGGGTGGTTCCAGGTTTGCAGGGCAGTCCTAGTGCTTGGACTGCAGTGAGACAGCTCTGATGAAGCAGGGGAAGAGTGTGAGATTCTGACTGGCCATCAGTTAAGGCCAATACACTCATTTATTGCTGCCCTGCCTCTTCTCACGGACAGAGGCATTGTAGATCCTCAGCACATCTCAGTCATTGGGTCTATACCTGTAGTTTAGGAGAGCCAAGAGACATTCAGCCTTTTGCCATGGCAAAGGGGATCATGGTTTTCCAAGAGACGTGTCTGCCTGCACCACAAACCAAATCCAGACCATCCACCACAGCACCAGGCTCCCATCAAAGACAGTAGAGGCCAGCAGTTGTGAAGTCTCTCCAAGTATTCTGGACACCTTATTGCAACTCCTTCTCAAAGACCACACAGTGACCATCAGTTGGAAACAAGTTGCTGAAATTACTTATCAGTTCCTTGACCTCAGGGACCCCATTTTCTGTCACTTCTTAGATGGCATAAGGGACTGGATTACATTCTGGGATTTTTCCACCAAAAGTGACTAAATAGCCAAGGAATGCTTGTCAGAGCCAGGAGCTGAGCCCCCATCCCATGTATCCTACCTCATCGGTGGAACAAGTTGAAGATCCTCCTGCACAGGGCTGAGAGAAGGATTTACCAGCAGGAACAAAACTGACTGTAAAGACCAGAAGGAGACACAGGAATATAGTCTTGGCCTGGAGGTCCTTAGCACACATGAGGAGGAGCTGGACTGGAGGGGAAAGGAAATGTCTGGGGTTTGCCAGTTTGTACCAGCTCTTCCTTGACAATAGCAAGGAACTTAATGCTGTTAGTAACTCACCTACCAGTTATCATGCATTTAGGAGATCCATGATTAACTAAACAGCCCTGACTATTGCTGATACCTTAATGGACTCTGTGTTTGTCTTTAAAGAATAAACAGGATAGCAGCTAATGGACCACCAAATGCTGACAGGAGAAGACAGGGAGGCATTTTTTGCATGACACTTCCCCTAATCAGTTCTTCTCATTTCTAACAGCAAACTACAGAGCCAAATTATCCAGAAATCCTTCTCATTGCCATCAATAAACATGGAGTTAGCCTCATCGATCCAAAAACCAAGGTAAGCAAAACTGAGTTCTTCACTAGATGCTCCTGATCTCACTCCCCAACCCTTCACAAAGGTCATCCCAAAAAAGCATGTGTCAGGAGTTCTCATAAAGCCTACTTAGAAAGGGTGGACAACCAGAAAAGCTTCTGGAGGCAGAAATTTGCTGTTGTGCAGAGCCAGCCCAGCCTTTTTCAACAGGAGATGGATTGGGAACATCAACTGTTGGGGCCCTGTAACGGAAGGGCGCACACACTCCTTCCTTTATCCTTTCGCAAACACTAGGACAGGAGCTGGAGTAAATGAGCTCCTACCAGTTACTTCCCCCAACCACATGGTTATTCTAGAACATCAGTCCTCCACAAGCTCTGGAGGATCCAGAGTCTTGCATCTCACTGCTGTTCCCAACAGGCAATGACACAGTTTCCTCTCAGTAGACGTCCGTGGTGTGCTTTGATGGAAAGTGAATGAGGGCATGAGGGGCCCCCACAACCCGCTGCAAGAGTCGAGGCTCTTGTGTGTTGAGTGTCAGTGTTGTGTTTCCCACCAGGATATTCTCATCACTCACCCCTTCACCAAGATCTCCAACTGGAGCAGTGGCAACACGTACTTCCATATTACCATTGGCAACCTGGTGAGAGGAAGCAAGCTGCTCTGTGAGACATCCCTGGTAAGGAACGTTAAAAAATATTTGGCACAGTTAAACTAAATCCTGACGTGGGCAGACAAAATTTAATGCTTTCAGCAAATTGTGTCTCAGGGACTCTCTGGGCTGAAAGTGGTCTCTTAGAAGAGCCCCCAGTATGTTTTTTTCTTCTGATGGCTCTGCTCAATGGATCAGGGCTCTCTCTTGGTCCATTATCCAATTTATGAGCAAGCCTGAGGCACACTGCTCCCTGTCACTGGGCTGAAAAGCTTATTAAAGCAGATGTAGGCTCAGGTGTTACTCTTGAGCCCTTTTACAAAGACCCATTGCCCCTGGTAACAGAGCAACAAACCCCCTAGACTATCTTAAACCCAAAGCATGAAGGATCAAAATGTCCCACTGGATTAGCTGTCATTAATCTGAGACATTCAATACGTGTTGGCCATTTGAAAATCCACGTCCCATCCAAAGCTTCCTACATCCTTGGCCTCAACAGCATCCTGGGACTGTGAGTTCCTCCATCTCAACATGGGAAATTACGTTTGGAATGTGTTTCTTGTGATGGTGTCATTTGTGTTTCTTGTGATGGTGTCATTTCACCAAGAAGAATGGTGGAAGAGGTCAAAATGTACCTGAAAACTTGAAAGTCAGCAACTGGTAGCCAGTGTGTGTGGGCACAAGCCAGAGACTGTAAACTGTGCTCTAAAAGCAGAAAACATCTCTCTCTCTCTCCTCCTCAGGGGTACAAGATGGATGATCTTTTGACCTCGTACATCAGCCAGATGCTTACGGCCATGAGCAAACAGAGGAGCGCAAAGGGTAGCAAGTGAACTGCAAGAAGCCACTGGCAGGTGGCCATGGGGCTAATTCACCAGCTGAAGCCTGTGGGATACCCATGCAGCTGGGGGAGCACCTTTGCCTCCCAGATGTGGAAGATGAGCCGAACACCATCAGGGAGTTCGCTGGACTCTGACCTTGAGGGCTCAAATCCCACCTCCCCTTCCAGTGAAGACGACTATCTCTGACCTCCCGTTCTCCTTCCCCACGCTGCGCCCTGACTCCATCTTACACCTCAAAAGATTTCCAGGGGACACCACTGCTCTCAGACAGTGACTGAGCAAAGACACTCCGGCAGGAGGTTTGCCTGAACCCAGTGGTTGGCATCACAAAGGCTCTTGGAAGAGGATTTCTGTGTGTGTCTGTGTGTGCGTGCGTGTGGCTTGGTTTGGTTTGGTTTTTTTTACTTAAGTAAGAGCGAGCTGTCAGGATGCTAACGGCTTTTGATGAGGTTATGGGGATTATTTCAGGTTTGAAGAGGAATAAGAGCCCCAACCTACGCTGGAAAGTTATCCAATGAACACTGAAGGGCTTATTTTTTGACATTACAAAAGGATCCATTGCGTTCTTAAGAAGGACAGAAAGGAAAAGCAGGCTGGGAGGAGCACATTTTAATTAGGAATCAGAAAAAACAAACTACTGACCGAAAAGGCTAGAGGACTAAAGTACTGTCCGTGCAATGCTGGAAATATTTTAAAAAAAAAAATTAAAGTTTTGTTTCTTCTTCTATTTATTTTTTAAAATATTAAAAAGGAAAAAAAAAAACATATCCTGCATTTTGTGCCGGTATCTGGACGCTGACTTGGGGCTGAGGGCGGCCTCCAGGACGACCCCCCGCCCAGGGATTCCCCAAGAGCCATGATTGCCGGAGGCTGAGCAAGGCACGTCTTTCATAACTTATGGGCTCAGTTGGAAGTGATGTTTGGAAGACAAATTATCTCCTTTTACCCCCCCACTGCCCGGGCAAATTAACCCTGGGAGGATCTTCACTGCAAGCTTCAATGTGGATGTAGGGGTTTTGAAGTCCCCACGCTTGGAAGACTGAGGCCAAGCTGGTGTTCAGCTGCGATTCAAACACGGACTTGGCCGTCAGGGTTGGAAACAGCTAATGATATTATTGTGCTTTTGTGTGTGGTGTTATATAAAATGGCTCTTTGCAAGTCCCAGCTGGACCTGAAGCACTCACAGTGAGGGCAGGCCCTTGATTTTGGTGGGCTTTTCTCCGTCTTTGGTTGGCTGTACTAATCTGCTGGCTGATTGTCCCATCTTCCACATGACACCACGCAGTGTGGACCAGAGATGGGACTTGCCAGCACAGAGGAGGCTGAAGCCATGTTGTGTTTGGGGGGAAGCAGGGGAAGGAGCCTGGGGTGCCTTTCTAAAATCCAAGCTTCAAAGGAGGATGTTGCCTGGGTGTGTGGCAGCACGAGGGGTGAGAATTGTCCACCAAGACCTGGTGCTGGTGTCACTGATGTTGAGTGGATCTCAGTAGATGTGGGAGCCTTCTCTTGGTCCTGTTTCATTTGGTTGCTTTCATAAAAGTCCATGTTGTAGGGTGGCGTGTGTCGTTCAGTTGCTCAGCTGGGCTCAGTCACCCAACACCATGGCATCCCAGGTAGAGTTGGCAGCACTGCCTCCTGGACATCAAGGAACTTGACATCCAGTTGGGATGCAGCAGTGACTTTGGACATCAGTTGCTCCACCAAAGTGAACAAGATGCTGCATGGAGACATCCACCAGCCAAACAGGGCTGCTAGGAGATGTCCTCCCTCCACCATCCCCACTACCCAAGGCGCTCTGGTGATGGCAGCGTGGTTACACCAGCCAGGGCCACACTGAGAGCTGAGCTGCCCTCTCCCCGTATCTCTGACGCTTCTCTCCCCTCCCTAGCTGCCATGATCCAGCTGTCCCAGGGATCCCACTCATCTTTAGACACATGCCCACCACCACCACCACTGCTTTGGTGAGTCTCCAGCCGTCCCTGCTTCCCACAGTAGACCATGTGACAGAGCAACGTTTCCCAGCTCTGTCCTGGGCCAGCTTTCCCACACCACCACCCTCATCTCTGTCAGCCTCCCATGCACCCCACAGTTTTGGGAGGGGATGGGTGGGGGGGTTGTGCCGGGACTCTGTGTGTGTGTGTGCCTGTGTGTCATATGTATTAGAGTCTGCTGCCCTCTTTGTATTCACAACGAGCGATGTAACATGAAAAACATGTGTCCGAGCGAAATACTCTAATTAAAAAAAAGCATCAAGCGGTCTGCGGGAGGCTGTGGTTGGTGTCTGCAGGGGGGGAAGGGTGGGCTCAGGGCTCTCAGGTCCTCGTTGGACTTCTCCTTGCAGTGTGGGACTCCTGGGGAGAGCATCCAGCAAAGCATCAGTGCGCCGGAGCTGCTGAGGATGAGGACGGTGAATATGGGGAGATACCACTGCATAATGGCCAAGCAGCAGCTCGATACGTGGTTGAAGGCATGCTGAGGTGGCTTTTTCTAATACATATTAAAAGTCTTGCTCAGGGGATCGCCGCTTGGCCCAGCCAAATCCCTCACCTGGACACCAGGGGACGGGCTGAGGACCTCATGGTGCTCACCACTGCTCAACCCACACACTCTCCACACATCTCCACATACGTGAGTGGTACCCACAAGAAGTTAGGAACCAGCTACTGAGGCAGGGCATAGGGAGGGGGTTTAATGGCATCAGTAGCATCCCCTCCCCATGCTTTCTAGATCTGGAGCTTCTCTACACCAGTCTGCAAGTCCTTTAGCCCTTTTCCAAAGGAGACTGCTGTCTTTTTGCATTTCTATCTTCCAAAATACTCCAAAATTGAAACTTGGAAAGGTTTGAGTGCCTCCTAGCACAGCTATTTCTGAAACCTGATGCTTCCCCGTCACAATTCACTTGTGACAGCTTTATCTAGCAAAAAAACCTGAGCTGCATGAGACTCCTGTATGAGGAAACATCTATAGCCTGATTTAGGTAAACACTATTTTCTTCCCCTTTCCCAGTGCACTGAAATAAAAACAAAAGAGGCTAGGAGAGCTAAAATGTATTTAAAACATGACTTGTGAATTACAAAAAATGCGTTATTACCTGTTCAAGTAGAAATGTATGGCTTAAACCTGGGAGATGCTCCCACCTCCTTTGCAGAGCAGGGCATGGACCCCCTTCCTGCGATGTTCCAGCAAGCACTGGGAAAAATTAAAATCAGAATAGATCCCAGGACGCAGAGCAGGTCTACAGACCTTCCCAAGGGAAAAGCAAACAGGACACTTGGTGGGACGAATTCACGTGCAGCTCGATCCTTCTGAAGAAAAGTGTTGTTCTTCTGGTCATAGGCCCAGTAGCTACATGGCCAAGGCACCAAAGAGTCCTTCAGCACCCATGGGAAGACATGCCCATCTCCACAAGCAAGAAGAAGAGACTGTCCTGTTTGGGTCTGTGGCAGGGCAAGAGTGTGGAGAAGGAAAACCTAAGCTGCCCCTGCCTGTGTTATAGGAACCCTAATGACCCAGCCAGCAGCTCCTGGCCATCGTGGTGGGGCTGGTGGGCTCTCAGGGATGGAGACGGCCTGCAAGGAGGAAGGAAGGGAGAGTGTGCAGAAGATGCTGGTCTGACTGGAGAAACGTGGGCAGCTGAGAACAAGAAGGACTGGAGGATGCTCAGATGTTTGCAGCATGGGTAAAACGCAGCTGTGGAAACATGGCAGGAGGGATCACAAGATGATTTCCTTGTGGGATGAGAGTGATCTCAGAGGGAAACAGTGGCTCCCAAGTGGTTGCTGCATCTCATCATCAGCTGCTTCACGGCTGCAACTCCATCTGTATTCCCCTTCCACTCCCAGGGATCCCTCCCAGGCATGGGATTGCGAGGAAAACTGTAGGAGAGGAAGTGTGATGCTCATCTCCAGCAAGGTCATGGAGGCAAATTGCTCCTCCTCACCAGTCCTGAGCCCTCCCAGCTGGCCCCTTTGGCAGGTTGGTTTTTGCATTGCAGGGCAGGGCAGCAGGGGAGTATCTGCTCTCGGGTCCTCATTGAGATCTCAGGTCTGTGTCCCCTCCTTGCCTTTATCAGGCCACGATGGCAGGAATGTCATTGAGCTCTGGAAAAGGAGACACACACACAGTGAGCTACTGAAATATCTGCAGTTGCTTTGCAAAGAGAACCTGGCTGAAAATGTGTGCAGCCCAGGTTGGGTCATTTTTGTCTGGATGATAGAGCTCCATGGGTGCAGAGACCAGGTCTCTAGCTGATGCCACTCTGCCTTGCAGACCCAAGAGTCCTCAGCACCTTGGGGCTCTCTTTTCACAGCAGAGCAGGGTAATGCATGTTGGAGGGGACATCTGCTCCAACCTCCGCTGGAAGCAGAGCCAATTAGATCAGGCTGCTCAGGGCTTTGACCATCTCGGAGGGTGGATATGCCTCACCTGTCTGGGCCCCCATTCCAGTATCTGACCACCCTCTCGGGGAGGATTTCTACTTTTCTCTATAACTAGTCAAAATTTCCAAGGCTGCAGCTTGTGCTGCTGTTACTGCACACCCGAGAAACATCTTACTCTGTCTTCTCTACACTCTCCCATTAGATGGTTGCAGACAGTGATAAGATGCCCCTTGACCTTCTCTTCCACTGTGTAAACCCAGATCTCAAATGTCCTGTCCTCCACCTTAGTGGCCTCACTGGTGTCGCTCCCATTTGTCACAATGTGCTTGGTGCTGCGGAGCCTGAACTGGACCCAGTGCCTGGACGTGGTCTCAACAGTGCTGAACAGAGGGGAGAAATCACTGCCACCTGAGATTGAGACAACCCAAGATGTAGCCATCCTTCACCACAGCACGGGTACCCATCACCAACCCATCCACCAGGACCCTAGTGACCCCCACATAGATGTCCTGAGCAGGATGCGGCTCCCGGTTCTCCTTGCCCTACTCACCTGTCCTGAACTTGTTGTAGGTGCCACTCTCCAGCATCGGGCCACCATCATGGGCACAGCAGGAGAAATTCCGCTCTCGCCACCTGCGTGGAGCAAAGCATCTGGGTCAGGCCACTGCTTGCTGTGGTTCCCCTCACAGATCCCTGGTGCCCTGCACATCTTTCTTCTACTTTTTTCAGGGGCAGGTACTGCTCTGATATTTCAGAATTTATTTGAGTCCTTATCAAGAAAGGACTCCAGTGCATGACTGATGTCTACACATCACGTGGACAACAGTATTTTGAAGGCAACTTGGTGACTAAGCCCCGTTTTCTAAGGAACAGTTAAAAGCTCAAAAACCCTTTGTTTGCAGCCAGGGAAATTTAAAACTTCTGATTTTGGTGCACTCATAAACTTGATAAACAAGACCAGGCAGGGCTCTCAGGCACTGCTGGTAGCCCTTCACTCCCAGCAGGGCTGGGAATGTCCTTCCTGCAATGCCAACACAGACAAGGTTGTTATTTGGCTGGATCAGAAGCATCTGCAAGGCCCTGGGAAATCATAAAATCATAGAATCCTCCAGGCCAGAAGGGACCTCCAAAGGTCATCTAGTCCCACCTCCCTGCAGTCTCAAGGACACCCCCAACAGGTTGCCCAGGGCTTCATCAAGCCTCGCCTTGAATATCTCCAAGGAANCTCCAGCCCTGCACCCAGTGCTCCAGGTGGGGTCTCACCAGAGCAGAGTAAAGTGGCAGAATCCCCTCTCTGGATCTGCTGGCAACACTTCTTTTGATGCAGCCCAGGATGGGATTGGCCTTCTGGGCTGCAAGTGCTCACTGCCTGCTCATGTCCAGCCTCTTGTCCATCATTACTCCCAAGTCCCTTTCTTCCACGCTGCTTTCCAGTACTTCATCCCCCAGTCTGTACCGATAGTGAGGATTGTTCTGGCCCAGGTGCAAAACCCTGCACTTGCTCTTGTTGAACCTCATGAGGTTCATCTGGGCCCACCTCTCCATCCGATCCAGGTCCCTCTGGATGACATCCCTTCCCTCCGGTGTGTCAACAACACCACACAGCTTGGTGTCGTCTGCAAACTTGCTAATGGTGCATTCAATCTCTTTGTCTATATCATTGATAAAAATGTTGAAGAGTATCAGTCCCAGCATGGACCCTTGAGGGACACCACTTGTGACTGCTCTCCAGCTGGACTTCAGGCCATTGATCACCACCCTCTGGATGTGACCATCCAGCCAGTTCCTTATCCACTGAACAGTGCCCGTCCAGCTGTTATTTCATCACTTGAATGTGCCTGTCCAGCTGTTATTTCATCACCTGGCCATACCACAGCTAGCTCGTTTCTCCATCCTCGTGGAGAAAAATTAGAGCTGCTGCCCTTTCCCATGCCAAAGCAAGTCAGGGCTGTAGGCAACTCAGACTGCTCACCCAGGACCTTCCCAAACCACAGCTGTGATACCAGCACCCTTGCAGAAAGCACCTCTGAGCTGTCTGGGCAGGTCTTTTCACCCATCCACAGCTGGCCAGCTGAAGAGCTGAGCCCAGCATCTCCTGCTTTCCTTGGTCACCAGTGGGATAAGATCATAGACAAATTCACCACCCAGCCTGCTGGGATGAACCGGTCTCGTGAACCCCAGATTTCTCAATTGTTAAGCAGAGACAATGTGTCTGACAGCACGGGAGGAAACAAAATGTGGTGCCTGTGACACACGCAGACATTTTCACACCTTGGAGGATGGATTTCCTCAGGGGCCCTGGTATACAGAGACAGAGAGACATAGGGTGGTCAAATATTAAGAGCTTTGCTCCTAACTCAGTCCAATGCAACAGTGTCTAAATAATAGAACAGTAATAATAGAAAAATCAGTTCTTTTCTCAGCACATCAGCTTTGATAACTGGTCTATGTTGCTACCATAAATCCAGCAGGTCTCTACTGAATCCTGAGGGTAGATGATGCTTGAGCTGCCAAACTGGAAAGGGAAAACTAGAGCAAGCAGGAGACACAGAGAGGTTTTTGGAGACTTTCAGGGACTTCTTCTAGGTCCTGAAGGGAAAACCAATATTCTCAAGAACAGTTTTAACCCTTCAGATCACCTGAAAGTATCCCTCCTTCCCTCCACCTGATGCAAAGGATCAGGTTAGGATGGCCATTAGCAACTTGGTAGTTACCAGTGCAGAGCAAAGATGAGTGAGATGAGGAGCACAGAGATCAGATCTGTCAGGATCCACATGATGTTGTACTGCTGTGGAGTCTGGAAGAGAACAAGAGAAGACGTGTCCACCACCAAGAATCCCAAAATGTGCAAAAAAAGTTGCTCAGGCTCTTTTTTGCTGCTCAAATATGGCCATTTGTCTGCTTGGTTTGCATGTGCAGTAACATCCCTCAGGTTCTTAGAGCATTTGGTGGGATGTCAAAGTGGCCACTCGTCAGTGGGTGATCCCAAATCAGCATTCTTTGTAAAAACAGGGCTGTTGCATGGCCAAGAAGATTGTGCCGCATCACAGTGAATATCACAGGGAACTCTTGTTTGCACAGGTGGGCCCTTTAGTTCACTCTGTTTCCCTCCAACATCAATGTCAACGGGTGGCATCTCATTTCCCCTGGCAAAATCATCCTTTAGTGAACACCACAGGGGATCTGGGGTGGTTCCTCCTTTAAGACTAAGAGCATCTGAAGATTCATCCTTAGACTGGACCTCCACCCGCACTCAAAATGGACTGAAACACTGCATTTGTCTGGATGGGAGCACCGTAAAATCTGCTTTAAGAGTGTGAAGCCAGTTATTCAAAGTAGTAACCTCTAGGCTGCAGGGACTCTGGTGGGACCAGTGACCCATGCGCACCTTAGCCTGTCCTTAGGTTGTCCAAGGTAGAATAGGGAATAGAGAAATTATGTGGAAAAAATTCCTCTGGTTATTTCTATGGTTGTTTCCCTCTGTCTTGTAGAACAGGACTGTTTGAGAAGTCCAGTGGGAAGCCCTGGAAAATTAGGAACATTATTAGGACATTATTAAGGTGCTTCAAAAGCTTAGAAATGTAAATCCTTAGGCATCAGCTTGTGCCCTCAAAGGCCCTTCCTTTCTCCCCACACAAGTCTGACTTCTTTAACCTCATCTCAAGGCATAAGGTGCAAATCCTAACAAGCAGGGTGCTTTTACCTGAGCCAAGAGAAAGGAGAAGGCACCGGGGATACCTGGAGTGGCTCAGAGATGCCAGGCAAGTCAGGTTTCCACACAAGTCATTTTCATGCAAACAGCCTTTTATTCATGCATAAACTGGCCCATGGTCTCCAAAGATAACCATGAACACCTTAACCCCACCTCCTATCCCCAGGAGAGAGGGGGAGAACTTTTGCTTACCATGAGGAAGAGTGGTTGGCTGAGATTCTTCAGCGTGTGGACGGCATTGGTGGTCACAGAGTGTGCCCCGGAGCACCACGCCAGGGAGAAAAGCCATGGCTCATTGATGACATAGAAGTTGGTGGTGATGTTTGCCTCAGCGTATGTCCTTTAAGAGACCAAAAGACAACATCCTTAATTAAGGAACTCAAGGAGGTCAGTACTTCCTTTGGGCTGAATCGAGGAGAGACAGCAATTTTCTGTAGGAAACGCTTGCTCCAGAAGCTAGATAAGGAATAGAAAGGAAAGCCAACCAGCCAATAACTAATCATTCACAATTGGCCAATGCAGAATAGCTAGTCTGCTGGAAGCAAATACAGTTAAAATGTCCAAAAAGGTCAAAACTTTTCTTACACTTCTGCCATATGAATCAGTGCAATGAAGCGTTTGCAATCTCTCAATAATCTGTTCAAAACCACCTTAATTTGGCTATTTGTTTGTTACGTTTGCTACGTCAACTCATCATTTTTCATGTTCTCAATTGATGAAGATCCTACTCTGTATAGTGGTAGAAGAATGTATCATCATCAGCAGCATTTTTAAGTCTACCTTGGATCTACCCAGGGTTTACACAAATGGATTTACCTAGGATTTTGCATCCTGTGGAAATTATCTTTGAAAAAGCATGAACAATACTCTCAACTGAAGGACTAGACTTTTTCTTTTCTTCCTTTTCTTTAAACTTAGATTTCAATATTTTTGTGCACAGGAAAAAGCAAAAAAAAATAATCCTATCTACAAAAGGAGAGGTGGACAGGTAAGACTGTTTGGTTTTGGGGATTTTTTTTACTTCTTTTTTTTTGTTTTCATTTATATAAGAAAACCATTTTGGAAACTCCTGTGATTAATGTGGAGCCTTCCACTGGTGAGATAACATTTTCAGTGTGTCACAAGCTACAGAGTACTGGTGGTAACAGAGACAAGAAATGAAGACTCCAGAACACCAGCTATGAGAGGGTGATGGTGTCTCACCACAACACTACGCACTCACAGTGGTGGTTGTCAAGAGCCTTGGGAGGTTAAATAGTTATTCATTCTCCATGGTTCAGTGTTGGTGGGACTGGGGTTGGCATGAATAGAAAGACAAAAAATCAGGAGACAACTGTGTTCTCAGAAAATCCTCAGATCCTGGTTAAGTAAATATGGACTTGGGGGTAAGGGTGTGTGATACCTCTCAGCCACACAAAATGGGACAGGGATGGCCACTTGATCTGAAGGACCTCTTCCTAAAATGCTCTAGATCCTGAAGCTGGTCACTGGAGGGAGACATTGCCACACGCACAAGGTAAAAATACTCCAGATGCAGTCCATTGGCTACTTGAGGCTGAAACCGAGACCTACCGAATATCTTCACTGGACATCTCTGTGTAGGCCAGATTGAGTTTGACAATATTATCCATCAATAGGTCTTCAACTGGGGCTTTACTGCCCATTGTCTGCTGAAACCCAGGAGCAACAGACTGAACAAAGGACCTCATGTCGTTCTCCAGCCATAGGACCTGCAGGCAAGAAGAGGACCCAGTGAATTCCCAAAGGACTTAGTAATAGGCCCTGCCCTTCACACAAAACCAGTAAAGATCTTGAGGGGCATAACCCAGCCTGTCAAATGACATGTTTCTTTCAGTGATCAAAGAACATTTGGATGCAGGGTTAAAACTTGCGAGTCACTTTGATCAAGAAGTAAGTATTCACTCTTCCTTGCTTATCACCTTAAAATCTGAGGACGTTTCACTCAGCCCAACAAAAGATGCGGTGTTCGAAATGAATGAAAGGACCACTTCGGTTTATGGGAAAAGCAGCAGAAAATAATCTGTTCTCCCATGCTCCCAGCGTTCTCTTCAGCAGACACAGGTCAGCGTAACTCCCCAGACATCAATGGGTACGGAGCCTGATCCACGTGAGTTTTGCATTCTTCCATTACCAGGGGAAGGATGAAGGCAAAGAAGGCTCCCGACTCTCTGGATTTTAACTTTAGGCAGGAGTTTCTATGCAATATATAGAATAAGCATGGGTAGCAGGGAGTAGGCTGCCAATTATTACAGTGATAAAAGGAAGCCTTTTGGGGGCTAAGGCATCCACTGATACATTTGCTGACTTATTTCCCTGTGCTGCTGTAGCGTTACATCATTTTGTACCTGCCGAGGAACCAAAGGTAGGAACATACTCCAAATAAAACATACTTCTCTTAAGTGAAATGCAAGGGGTTGGACTTTACGTAGGTGAAATCATGAAGAGTACGACCCCGAAGTCCTGATTCAGAGAGCAAGAAAAAGGGATATGGAGGACTGATGCCACCCTACCAGATGGGGTCTAATCCCAGACTCGTTGAGGATGACTTCCAGGGTTCTGTTGATCCAGGAGTCCCTGTAAGGGTGTTTCTCTGGAGGGCGGTAGAGATCAAATATCACAAGTTTATTCTGACTGTCTGCGAGGCGCAAGAAATTACTTAGCTTGTAAATTGACTGATTCATTGCCTGGTTTTGATCTGCCCTTGACAGTGAGCCCATGCATGAAAATGGTTTGTCCTAGAAATAAACAGATATAAAAAGGGAAATCAATCAGGCAGTCACCTCTGGGAGTCAGCTGCACACGAAAAACTCTCTAAGAGGGCAGAAGTTCGACATCAGCCCTTAGCAGGTGAGGATATTTTATTTTGTTTAGTTCTTCTACTCAGGTAACAGAGGAAATTAACCTAGGCTGTGATGACACTGCTTCTGGGACACAAATTGCATAGTTCACAGCTAGTGCTGCTGTGCCTCTCCCTCCCACTGTGCTAGCTTTGACTAGTATACACAGCATCAGGCACAAGTAGGTCTTACCTTCTTTCCCCAGCCCTTGTGTTCTGCTCTGCTATGATAAGGAGCCACAAGAATGCCCACCAGCCAGTTCTTATAGGTCTCCTAAGCCTGCAGGCCAACTGCACAAAGCAAGGGAGCCTACAGGAGAGCTGGAGAAGGACTCTTTGTCAGGAAGTGGAGTCACAGGACAAGTGGTAACAGTTTTAAATTGGAAGAGGGGAGATTTAGATTGGATATTAGGAAGAAATTAATTGCTGTGAGGGTGGTGAGGCACTGGAACAGGTTGCCCAGAGAAGCTGTGGCTGCCCCATCCCTGGAGGGGTTCAAGGCCAGGCTGGATGGGGCTTTGAGCAACGTGGTCTGGTGGGAGGTGTCCCTGCCCATGGCAGGGGTGTTGGAACTGGATGATCTTTAAAATCCCTTCCAATTCTAACCATTCTATGATTTCTTTGAGTTTTAGCTCAACCAGTAGTTCCTCTCCTAGCATTCATGCTATTAAGTAATAGCCAGCTGGTGTCTCTTCCATGTTCAATTGATGATGGTCTTTTATGGCTCATACCTTAAGGAACCATGTTCCAGCATTCAGCTCCTGCAGAGTATCCCAGGAGAACAATGCAGCATTTTGAGCAGTGTCATTGGGGTAGACCTCCTTGATGTTAGTTGTCCTCCTCAAGGTGCTGTCATGCATGAGGAATGGAACCCCATCGTAACTGTTGGAAAGCAAGAGTTCAGGTCACCTGAGATACAGGTTTATTCATGGCATGAGCATACTCGCACGAGTTCAGAAGAATATGTGGGCCACCACGAACATAGCACTATGGCCTCCCTCAGTGCAGATGGTAGGATGGGGAGGAAGGCTGAGGGTCCATACACCAGGTTATTTTCTATTAAATACCTCTGTGTGACCTTGGAGATGTCATGCCTATCTGTGCTTCAGTTTCCTCAAGGGCAAAGTTGAGATGGTGACATTTATGCCCGCCAGTCTCCCCAAAAATGTATAGTAACTTGTAGTTGAAATCTTTGTTTGCTGGCACCAAAGTGGCTCTGTGGCTTTCAGAGGGCTGAAGTCTAAATGGGCAGCGATGGAAAGGAAAAGTTTTCTCTTGTAGAAAGGTCTACATTAGTAGAGCATCTAAGCATCAGTGTTTTACTCATCCAGCGCCTGGAAGCTGCTCAGCCTGCACAGCACGTTAACAATTTGTGGCAATTAGTCCCACAAACAAAGGAAATTAAATATCTCATAATTAGGACAATGCTATCACAAGTCTAAACACAATTTTCTCTTGCTTTGTAGGCCTGATATGACCTTCTCTGTGGCCTGGAAGTCAGGCTAGGGTAGGGACTTGCCGTTATACTCTGCAAAGAATTTAAAATATACTGTAGAAATAATGATTGTTAAATAAATAGCTACAGCTTATCGACTTGTCTGAGAACAGCCATGCCCTCCAGCCTCTACCATGATGCGCCAACTGAGGGACCCTGTCCCAGTCATTAATAAAACCTAATTGTTTGGAGCTGCATATCTCCAAAGGCAACTCTTAGAAGCACCAGCATATATTCTGTGAGATGCGACATTTTCTCCTTACCTAATGGTGACATCTGTTTCAAGACCATCCCCACCATGTTCAATTGTCTTCTGAAATGACATCTCAGTGTTTTCTGGTGCCAGCTGAAAAACACAAGCCCAGGAGCAGATCACTTTCAACCATACTCTGGAGGATTCTTATAAGCACTTTCTGTCTCTTTGTGACACCACTGGTTTTTATTAAGGGAACATCATTCTCTTGTTAAAATCTACTGCTAGTTTTCTTCCACTTTAGCCACCAAACCCGTTTTGTCCCTCAGGAGGAGTACTCTCCTTGTTAGCAAACCCACACAGTGATGCCTTTGGTGTGCAGTTCCAAATGAAAATGTCTCCCCTTCCACTTTCCACAGATTTCATGGACAAAACCAGAAGATGATGATGAAGGTAGACAGGACGAAGGAATGATGTAAAATACCTTCTCCAGACCTACCATTGGTGCTCCACGGTGTCCAATGAGGGCTGGCTTTGGTCCAAGTGTCCCCGTCTCTCTGATGCAAGGAGAATACATCCCCAGAGGTATCAAGAAAAGAAAGAGAAGGATAGCCAGGTATGGACCAACAATTACCACCTGAACAACTGGAAGAATTTGAAGGAGGAAGGCTAGAGTTAATCCATGCAGTAACATACGAGTTTGCCTTGCGGCTTGACTTTTATTACAGCCCTCCAGCTAAGTTGGGCTTTTTGCCATCCCATTTTCCATCCCTTTTTCCCCTAATTTTCACTTTCTCTCCAAACAATGCAACCCAGGAAAACCAACTGGTCAAAGCAAGGACAGGACTGTCTAAGTCAGTACTGCAGGTTTTGTTTTTTAATTACATCTCACTGTGCCTTACAGCAAATCCAAGCCTTAATTCATTTTTCTTTAGAGGTGGTGCAATGAAATATCCCCCCATCTCTAAAAAAACTATCCTCAATAGAAGGATGCTGATTTTTTCTCTACTCAGATAAGAGCAAGCAACATTTTGAAGTTTCACTCATCGTGAAGAAGGAGGAGAGGAGCCTTTCTCCTTCAACCATATTATATCCCCTTAAGGTAAATACTCCCCTGGTTCATTCAGATTGCTGTCAGTGACCTTTTGTGTGTGTTCTACAGAATCCTACAGACTCTGACTGCATGGGTATTGCATTTCAGAAACTTGCCAACTCATCCTTTGATTCTATGATTACCTACAGTCTTCTCTGGAGTCTGTTGACATGTTGCCCAAGAGCCCCAGGGAGCCTTCACCTCAGGGAACAAAGTTCCTCTGAGAAAGGGGCACCTACGTATCAACAGCTCTTTCTTGGATGGAGACCACCACCCCTCTGCACGTTGGGCCAGTGGTTCTGAAGGGAACTGGGCTTACACCAAGCCAATGGATTGATCTGAGAGTCCATGGTGAACTGTAATGTCTAGGGTCCTGACACATTCCCCCCACAACCTCCCCAGTTGTAGTTTAGTAAGAAAAACCCTGGCTGGAGAAAATATGCCTTCACCAGTCCATTTTGTCTTTGATTTTTATTACAAATCAACATCTGCAGATGGATGTCATGTAGATAATTTTAGCTATATGGAAACAGTAGGTCAGAGCAAAACAGCCAGTCCCAAAGATTGGATCTTCTGCAGTTATTCCTGGCATCTAGCCTTGCCCTTGAGCTACTTGGTCACACTCCTTGGAGATGGACTGGATATTCCCATGAGATAACATTAGGAAGTGATCAAAAAGTTCTTTCCCCTGTCTTCTCCTGAGATGCGCTTTTCTGAAGTGGATTGACTGGACTGGAGTTCCCTTCTGAGACAGCGAAGTTGAACCTAGCAAGCAAAGGTCAGCCAAGAGAGCCACCACTGGCTGCTTTCTTCCCTGGAGGGCTGAACAACTTTCCATGCATGGCTCAGAACGTGGGCACTAATGCTGATCTCCTCCACCTCAAGGCAGGTCACTGCCTTGGCATAGGCCAGAACTATGCAAGGGGGCATGCAAACCAGTAACCCACCTGGGCAGCCACAGAACAGAGCATCAAAACCCCCCAGAACAACTAGTTTCCCTGGGATACACAGAAGTTAAAACTCTCCCCAAGCTGGAGGAGAGTTTTAACTTTAGGAGGAAAGGGCTCCTGAAACATGCCTGTTTTCCCACACTGCTATACTTCTTTTGTCATATAAGGAGCAGAGCTACTGTACCTTTTTTATCTGCTCTGATGGCATGAAGAGCCACAGGCCAGGACAAGAGGACCATGATGGCTATTGCCCCAATGTGGAGATACGGTGCTGTAACCTGATAAGGAGAGAAAAGAATTCTAGTCAAAAGATGAAGTGTGGAGACAGATGGAAACAAACACCAACACAGCTGCAGCCCTCCGCTTGAACGGGTTCCTGCTGCAGATGTCAGCAGTTCATGCTTTCTCCTGCACCTGTGCTGGATCCACCAAATACTCTGGAGTAGGAGGAGAGATATGTGCCCTCAGTCAGGCTGAGGAGCCCTCCCCACTGCACTACACAGCTCTTCTTTCTCCTAAGTCATCTGAAGGGGACATGGTTGTCCTTGTGCATGAGGACACGATTGCAATTACTGCTATGCCATAAGCTGTGAGCATCTTCCAGGGAGCAGCCAGTTTAATCCAGTCTAACCCAATCCAATCCCATCCAGGTAACAGTCATCTCCGTATCACACTGCAGCTCAATCATTAAACTGGTATCAACAAGCCTGGGTCATCAAACCTGACATTTACACCTGTATGGAACCAACTACTGTGGTATAAGAGAAGTAATTAGTCTGGTACGTGTCTGATCATAGCCTTTATTAGACTCATATCGACACCCTGAAGTACCTAGTTTCACTTATCAACATATTCCAGGAAAAAAAAAAAAAAAAGTTCATTTTCATATATTTCAAAATATTTAACTCACTTGCATTAAGTCTAATTGCACTTTTTCTCTTTTTTTTTTTTTTTTTTTTTTTTTTTTTTTTTTTCTTATTCTATTATTTTTTTTTTTTTTTTTTTTTTTTTTTTTTACTTTTAACTCAATGCATAGATTTTTTTCTTGATTTACTAGCATAAAGCAATTTATTCTTTTAATGCTTATGATGTATTAGATAACACCTATTGCTGGACAGATAGAGTAACTGGACTTGATTAAACGAGGTTAAACAAGAACATTAGAAGCTAAGAATCATTTCTCTGCTTAAGAAGAATGCATGAGCACAGCTGGAAACCAAGCAGAAATAGTTTGTCAGACTGAAATAGAAATAGTTTGTACTGTTGGTACCACACACTTTTCATAAAACTAGACAAATCTGTCAAAGAAGAAACCAGCCCGTAATTTTCTTGTGCTCATCAAGAGTCCCATGGCTTCTGTTCCAGCTAGAACTGAGAGTTATTAAGGTATGGGCCAGGAAAAAAAAGCTCTCTAGATGCAAGCCTTTCCTAGTCCATGCCTGAATCTTTTAGCTGGAAGAGTTGAAGAAAGGAGCAGTCACTGAAAGATGTTATTGCACGTGGTACCGTCTGCCCTGGACACTTGACGCCAACACCTTTTGAGCAGAAGCAGGATTCAGTTGCATAAACAGAGGTGCCATCTGAGATGTCCGGGATATTTGAGAGAGATTTGCAGGACTAACGGACATGACACAGGATCTACAAGAGACTGTGTCCTTTGTGTCCTTTGGGAACAGCAGTGGGAAGCCATGTAAAGCATCTCAAAGGGCATAAACACACAAAATAAACAGCATCTGTGGGGAAATCAAAGGCTCTTGTGTTTATTCCTCCTCATCCCCCTTCCCTGAGGTCTGTAAGGGCCAGGAGAAGCTGATAGTTTCTCATTACCTTTGCCAGTGCTCTGTAGAGCTACCAAACTCTTGTAGAGCAGGAATGTGCAATTAACTACACCCTACAAACAGCCCATCGGTGATTCCTCTTCCATTCCATACGTATTGCTCTCCTGACATTCACAAGCAGTAAGTCACACTGGGGAGAGTTTTTAGGCCCAAATAACATCTGCAAGGCAGCTGTGTAGCCAAAGGCTCCCTAATTCTTCCTTCCCAATACATGCAGGGACCTGGATGCTCAGACACTAGACAGCACTGGGCAGATCTTGCCTCCATCTTCAGATCTGCTGAGAGTTGAGGAGGCCAGCAGACCATGTGCTCCAACCTTCTGCAGCCCACATGTTGTCCCACCTGACACCAGCATTCCCCACGTCCTCCCCAAAAGCTGAGAGATGAAGATCTTCTGAGTCACAGACGACTGAAATTGTGCTAATACTAAAGTCTCTGATGTGGCAGGAGCTGATTAGGGAGAAAGTTCTTCCTCCAGAACCCTGCCAGCCAAAGGGGTCTGCCTTACCTCCCCTGGGCACGAGGAAATTAACTGTAGACCTAACCGCATTTTTGCCAAAAACAAAAAGGATGTGACTTCCCAAACTGAGACATGAAACATCAAGCAGATAGCTTGAAAATCAGCCTCAGCTTTTGGCTTCCTTTCTCCCAGCAGAAATTCAGTCATAAGAAAAGTTTATACAAAAGGCACGTACCCTGCCAGGAAATCCCATGTGAAAACCACCCACCATTCAACATATTTTCTACCAATTACCGTAAATTACACCTGTAAGCAAGTTGTTCTTTCAAAAACACCTCCCAGCCCTTCTTACCTGGAATGACAGGCGGACAGTTTTCCATTGATCTCCCCAGAGCACTGATAATATGAAGAGGGCCGTGATAGAGAAGCCCAGGACAAGAAAAGTCCCAATCTGGGAAGACAAAGACATAAATCAGCTTCAAAATTTCTGCAGAGGGTGTGCCATCCGCTTGCCTCACAGGCTTATTTAAGCAGCTTGAACTTGGTAAGTTTGAGACGCATGAGCTTGACTATGCCACTTTAAAGACCAAAAGACCTCATGAGACTAAAACCAGACATTTCTGGATGTCAAGACTGATCTTGAGAGCTGGGTACCCAACTCAATCAGCCTCCAAAGGCTCTTTCTATAATCATTGGAGAAAGAGAGGAATTTCCAGAGGTGATCCACTGCCACTTGCTTTATGAAGGAAGATGCCTCCCTCTGTAGATGTAGACGGAGCCTAGGTGATCAGCTTACACTAGATCCCTAACCTGTAGGTGGTGAAATCCAGAACTGATGAATTCCACCCAAAAGAGACAGCAACACAGCTTCCTTATGCTAGGAGCTGCTTCGCAACAGGCTTCAGCAACGACAAACACTCCCATAATTAAGAGGTGAGAGTTTACTTGTTAACCAAAAAAGGGAGGAGGCGGCTCAGTCTGTTGTTCTGCTTCTTGCTGAGTTTGGTACCAGCACAGTGGTGATGGCAGGTTCTTCCTGGACATCATCCCTCTGCTGACCACTAACTGCCGGACAGAAATTGGATCAGAGCTCTAAGCATTCTTCAGGGGGAGCCTACAGATCAACACCCTAATAATCCGTCCCTACTCTCCTCCACCCAAAGATATCAACTCAATATTTTTTTCTAACAAATTGTTCTATGTCTTTCTGGGTCTTCTAGAAGCCAATTTTCAACACTGTGTTTCCATTACTTAAATGACAGAACAGAGGATAAAGTATATGCAAATTCAACTGCAAGGTTTGCAATTGCATTGCAGTCTCCCCTAAACTGTATGACTAGAAGATGCTTTTGAAATACCTCACATAACCTCAAGAATTTCATAAGGAAGGGGATTCTAGTGCACTGTTTTGCAGCAACAACTCTTTGAGGATTTGTTTCTGCACCTTCAAAACTCCAGGTGGCATTTCCCAAAGGGAAAAAAGCATAAGGCACCGGGATGCCTTGGAAAAGCCAGATTTCTCTTCTGCAGTGATAGCAGCCCTCTTTTTTTTATTTTTTATTTATTTATTTATTTATTATTGCTGCTGGAGCCTGCTACAGAAAATTGCACTGTGCTTCTCATGGCAACTTTGCTTTTGTCTTCATGTTACCACATGTAGACAAGTCAAATATAGACATCTTCACCTGAATGAGTCACTGCACGCTCCTTTTAGAGTCGGTGGGAAAAAAAAAGGTACTTTAGGTGTGATTCATTGCAGCTCAATTTAGATGTTTATGACCAGCTGGATAAATTGTGTCCTCAGAGTATTCATTTACCTCCACTGACTGCAAAGGGAGTTTAGGATGACCAGCTCAGGTGAAGACATCATCCTCATGGGTATCTAAAGTCTCCTAAGATTAACCTCTTCCCTCTCGTCCTTCCCTCCCGTAATCTATTTTTTCATGCAGAGAAACAACACATCCAATTGGTTTAATGCAAGGATCAGAGTTACCAGAAAGCCCTGACTCTCCCCACCTTGTGGCTCCAGTGTAGGTACAGCTGCTGACCTTCTGCAAGCAAACACATCGCTAGGACCTGGGAAATCAAGAAGAGATTGTTTGCATCCTGGTAGAAGATGGTGAAGGTTCTTCTGGAATTATTTTTGCATTGGGAAGTTGTTTTACACCAGGTCTTCCTGCACAACATCGAGGCTGTTAGCAGGACAGGTGTATGCAGAGAAGTGTTTATTGCTACAGTAAAAATGCTTCTGAAATGGCCAAGCACTTATCAAGGTTGCCCTGCAGGATCAAAGCACTTTCATGGGTAACAAATAATTGGGCACTTTGAGGTACAATGACTTTTCTTTGTGAGTATCAAATTCTGAAAGAGAAATCACAGCGAGGGTGAACTGCTATGGTATGAACCAAAGCAGCCTTGCCTATTTTCAGTCCACTCATTGTGATTAGGGGCTTATCAACCATGGGAGAGAGGCCAGGGACCGAAAAATACCTCCAAAGCACCACCAAAATACAGAACAGACAGCAAAGCAGACAATGCTTCCACAATAACCACAGGAAACACAAGAGATGGGCTCATCTCAGAATAGGGAAAACTGCCTTGGAGATGAAAAATCTCTGGGTTTTCACTGGCCGGCACTTTCCTTCCCCTCAATAGCAAGTAGGAGCCCTTGGGGAAGGTTCCTGTGAAGCATGAAGCAAACTACAGCCAGGACAAGGGACAAACCAAGAAGCCTTGAACACCAAGAAGAAAAGGATGAGGAAAGCCAAGTTGCCCCAGACCTCAGAAACCCATGAACCTAGTGATGAATGTCACCAGGAGAAGTACCTTGCTGCCATAAAAACGTGTCCAAGTCCAGGCTGGACGGGGCTTTGAGCAACCTGGTCTAAGGGGAAGTGTCCCTGCCCATGGCAGCAGGGTTGGAACTTGATGATCTTTAAGGTCCCTTCCAACCCAAACGATTCTACAACTCGATGAAAATGCACAGGTCCATGCTCAGGAATCTGAGTGCCTGGGGCAACCTTTCTGCCAACGTAAGGGACAATTTGGGGGCCAGTATCACCAGACATCACAGTTTAAAGTAAAGTAGCCATTCATAGATACCAGTACACTGCTGAGAAGGATCATTTGTGATGCAGGTCTCTCCAGACTGTAGCACAGTGGGGTTGTGTGAAAGCAGGACATACAGATGGAAGGGAAGGGGCTCTGCCCTCCCAAAACACAAGTACAAAGGAATGTAAGCTGTTTCCCATCCAGCTACAAACAGGCCCTCTTTCCAGGATCACGCTGATTTGAAGCAAGATACAAACTCAGCAGAGAATACAGATCAGCTTTTAAGTGCTTCTTGACATGTTAGCCTCCTTTAGTGGAATCCTACATCCAGTACATGATGAGTAACCGTGGGAGTGCTTCAGAGAGAATTGAATTACTGCAGAAGATCTTAAGCCAGCCCCATTTAAATAAGCAACTTCACCAAAACAAAACAAAAAAAAAAAAAAAAAAAAAAAAAAACACAAACCAAACAAAAAAAAAAAACAGGAAGAAAAAAGGCTCTTTGCCCCTTTTCTGCATGAAACATTACAAAGACCTGGTCCTTTCCTAAGGCAGAGCCATGCTCAACCTGACACCCCCCCCTCCTTGCTACCATGGTACAACTTTTGTATGAATGATGCATCGCATCTGGGAATGCCATCAGAGAGTGAGCTCATTTTTATGGATGGAAACAAGATCTCCTTATCACCTGACAAGAATAACAATTGCCACGTTTCATCCTCAGAGGGCGAAGAAGGAACTCTTGCAGTTACACCACTGGGCACTGTAGGAGATCTTGACGGAGCAGTGACCTGATGCGGTGTGGACAAGGTCTATCCTCCGTGTGTTCTGGCATGGTCAGCTTGAGTTTCTCTTCTTTCCATGTACCCCCGAAGCTTAACATCTCAAGCCACAATAACCAACTTCTGTTAGCTCTGCTTTGCCTCAAACCAGGACATTCCTGCTCCTCAAAAGCTGCTTCGGGACCTGTCCAATATGCTCTTCCATGGAGAGCAGTTGCCTTTAGCTATGTCCCATGGGTTTGCACCTAGAACATGACTTTCTCAGGCAAAGGGACAAACAGCACCATCAAGTCTGGCTCTTTCAAACTGTGTTCACATTTATCCTGATGTGGAAGGCATCCAGTCAAATACCAGTACACAGACATGAGCGTTTAGGTGGTCAATAAGTGTCTGACTAATACAGCTGAGGTTAGAGCTAAGGTTCCTCTCATCACCCCCATAATCTCCCTGAATCATACGGTCTCCAACACTTCTATTCTTTCTTAGTATGAGGTGTGGAAGTGTCTCCCTTCCATTATTTACCTGCAAAGTGGTAATTAAGGGATGCTTCCCAGTGGCAAGAGAGATGGATTTGCTGCAAGAGAGAATGTACCTCTATCTTCCTCTTTTTGTGTGGAAAAAAAAAAAACAACCAACGACCATAAAGTTATGGTGCAAAAGGATGGACAATAGACCTTTAACCCCACTCTGCTTCAACATGGGAATGACCTGGTGCTGATCTCATTAGTGCTAGTAAGGCTTGAGAGGGCTCTGAATGTGACACCACAAGGACATGGAGGCAAAGCCTTAGCTACTCAGCTCACCTAAAACATGTCCTCAGACATTCACAACAGTAGAATTCAGGTCCCTACATTCATCTTCTGGCAAAAATGCAGCAACTCAGAACATCTCTGGTGCCCTAGTCTCTTAGGGATGGGGGTTTGGGATCACTTTTTGAACTTCAGTGCCAATCTTGAGTTCTTTTTTAGCTTACAAGTGCAGAGGCCACAAAACACCAGAACCTCTGTCTATTGTACAGTCACAAGTCACTTCTTCAAAACCCTTGGAACAAACCTGGTTGAACTGAGAGAGAAAAATATTGTGTTGGTGTTTAAAGACTGAACAAGAACAGGTTTTTCTTCTCCACTGAGCATGAACTGTTCTGCAATTAGACCCCTCAGGTCAACCTTTTAGCTCTAATGGGGATGAGAAAATTGTCTTGCGGAGCGATAACAATTGAATTAATTGAAACAGATTGTCTGAAAAAATTACAATGGTGGGTGCAGACGGAGAGCGTCTTTGCACAGACAGCAAGTGCTTTGTTGGGCAGCATTTTGTTCAGCTGCTGGTGGGCAAAGAGTGTTTGCTTCAGTGGTTCACAATAATGTCATGGAAGCAGGCGTGCAGGCTCCAGTTGGGTGGCTTCATTAAGGAATAGGGTATGGTGCTCACAAACAAAGCCAGACCAGCCACCGGTTGCTATAAAATCTCTCTGCTCCAACAAGGACATCAGCATGCTCAGGTTTCTGATATGATGGGCTGATGATGCAGAACATCACAAGGAAACAGTGCCTGGGTGAAGGTCCCTAGTCCTTGGAACACGTGCAAGGGATAGTCTCCATCCAACACTGTTCAACCAGAACTTGGGATAGAATTCATCATGATGGCAACCTATTTGGCCATTGGTTGTCTGAAAGTATAGAATCATAGAATGGTTAGAGTTGGAAGGGATTTTAAAGATCACCCAGTCCCACCACCCCTGCCATGGGCAGGGACACCTCCCACCACACCAGGTTGCTCCAAGCCCCATCCAGCCTGGCCTTGAACCCCTCCAGGGATGGGGCAGCCACAGCTTCTCTGGGCAACCCATTCCAGTGCCTCACCACCCTCACAGCAAAGAAGTTCTTCCTAATATCCAATCTAAATCTCCCCTCTTCTAGTTTAAAACCATTCCCCCTTGTCCTATCACTCCACTTCCTGACAGTGAGTCCTTCTCTTCTCCAGGCTGAACAGCCCCAGCTCTCTCAGCCTGTCTTCATAGCAGAGGTGCTCCATCCCTCTAATCATCTTTGTGGCCCTCCGCTGGACCTGTTCCATCAGTTCTACATCCTTTCTATGTTGAGGACTCCAGCGCTGGTCATAGGACTCCAGGTGGGATCTAAGTGATCCAGCTATCATATAGTACCCACAATAATAGATTTATTTAGATGTGGAAGGGCTGAGTTGCACTTAGCCTGTGAGGCTCCTAGAGTTTTACGGGGTGGTTCATCAAAGGCTACACTGAAAGGTCAGATGCTGTGAAGCTCTGCTAACAAAAACAGAGGGGTAATTCCTGGCAGAGTCCTTCTCTGAAAGGACCCCTGCTGGCATGAGCATGGCCAAGCCACAGTTGTCATCACAAAACCTTGTGTGCAGGCATGTGACCTTCATGAGACACTGCCCGCTTTGATATAGTGGGAGCATGAACAGTGGTGTTGGTTGCTTTCCTTGCTCTCTTTTCCTTCAAGACCTAATCCTATTTAGGCAACGGCTCTGACACTGTGGGACCTCATGCTCAACACAGAAGCATGCAGAAATCTTGCCAAATGAGACACGATGACATGGTGATGCAACAAAGCAAGGCAAGTGCCCTTAGAAATACTGAAAATCTTTGATGGGTCACTTAACAGCTTCATGAAAGAGAGGAGCAAATGGACTCTCACTACAGTGACTGCCCCCAGAGCAGAGGCATCTCCGTTTTTCTTGTAGGACTTGTCTGATAGTATCCAAACATCTCGTATTCTTTCATGTTTAACTGCCTTTCAGTCTCTTGAGGAAGGCAGGTGCTGTTAGCCTCATTAGACAGAACTGAGATGCTGAGAGGACAAAGCGTCTATGCAATGAATAGTGGGACCAAGACTGAACTGAGCCCTGTATGACAATTTAATTTTGTATTTTCCATCTACCTTTCTGGCTTCGCTCTTCCCATCACTTACCTTGGAAACTTGCAGCCATCACATGTGTGCTGCCAAAGACACGAAACTCCTCTGAGAAAGTCCACTTCTTGGATACCACCTGATGTTTGATTCTAGACACAGCATGAATGAGCTGACACACCAACCCCAGGGGTCTTCAGGCTCCTCAAGCCCAGGAAATCATATAAAGTCCATTTTTAGTATGTGCTAGGATGGGTTAGTCTGATCCCAAGGTTGACTTCAGATCCACAGCCTGCTGAGGTATGATCTGAGGTATCCATGTCACATGGGGGTCTCTGGCAAAGCTCTGAGTTGACCAAAGTAGCATCATAACTGCCCAACCACCCACACAGTCCCATGGCCACTGAGAAAGCTGGGTAGCCTTTGCCGAATAATAGACTTTGAGCTCCACAGCCACCAGGGTGTCTCACAATCCTTGTAATTACATATCGTTATTTGTCCTGCTCGGAGTCCACAGCAATTATGATGCTATTGATCACTGTGGGCGTGGCCAAGCGGCTGTCCTATTTGTCACTTTAGTATTTTATTGCTGGCATTAAAAAAAAAATCACTATTTATTTGTACTTCAGCAGGGACAAAGGACTCCAGATACCTATTGTACTGGGCACTGCATGAACAAAGCAGTAAGAGATGTCCTGCCACGGGCAATTTACAGACTGAGTTTATGATGACACATCAGGGAATGAGTAGGAACAGCAGGAACTGATAAAAGCCGGTTGTCTTGGTCACAGAGGTGAGTCAAAGCCACAGCCTCATCCTCAGCACCTGGCATTTCAAAATGAAAGTTGGAGCAGGGATGAGACTGAATGTGAACTCCAGTCCCTGGAGTTAAAGTGATTTCTTAGCCTCTAGCCCCGGATGCAGAGGGTGAAAACAGAGCTGAAGATACGTCTTTATTTGAGGGGGAAGGGGGCCCCTATGAGTAAAAGGACACAGGAAAAGGATGAGTAGGTAGAAATTTTAGGAAATTGCTTGCTTTTTGGTATGTTTCCAGTAACCAAAGCAGACAGCAGACCAGGAGTCTAGAGGAATTTTCACAAGATTTGGAAACGTGATGATTTCAGGAGCATTGTCTCTTTGGGCATAAACTTTTGTGACCACATCTGCAGTGTCTACCTGGAGAGAAACCCTCCAGCAAAGCAGAGAGAGTCCAAGCAGCTTCAGTGATGTTTCAGAAAAATCAGCAATTCTTTTCAGGATCAGAGGAATAACTCAGCTTTGATGACATACCACCACCACTACATGACTCAGAGCCCCTTATTTCCCTGCTGTCAAAAGAACAAAATTTAATCTCCCTTAAATCTAAATCCAGCCAACGCTGGCATGTATTTCATTAGGTTCAAGAACAGTGATGTTCTCCTCTCTGACCAAAAGGGGGGAGGGGGGAACATCTGTCGGTCGGGTTTTGGTGGATTTGGCTGAAACCACGACAAACAGATGGAAGAAATTCATCAAAGGGAAAGAGATCATCAAGAGAAGTCACAGAAACACCTCCATCCCTGGAGGTGTTCAAGGCCAGGCTGGATGGGACTTTGAGCAACCTGGTCTGGTGGGAGGTGTCCCTGCCCATGGCAGAGAGGTTGGAACTCAAAGATCTTTGAGGTCCCTTCCAACACTAAACATTCTATGATTCTAAACTACATCTGTCTCAGACACCCCCAAGCTGAAACTGGTCATCCGCAAGTGGACTTGAGGAGAAAGCCCCATAAATATTCATGTTCCCAGTTGTCTTCCCCTGGTAGCCACTGCCTAGGGATGATCCGCAAGGCTAGGCTGAGCTTTGGTCTGGCACTTTAAAGCCATCCTTATGTTTACTTTTTGGGACTATAAATCATGGTCAGCTTACAAGGAGCATTACTTACCAATAACAGTGTGATGTACATGAACAAGATTGCAGCCACAATCAGGAGAACGAGAGACCAGAGAAACCAGAAGCCCAGGTTCCCATAGTTATACCTAAAAAGCAATAAAATATTACAATAGTGGTGGGGAACAACAGCCCTCTTCCTTGACATTTTTAATTTTCAAAGCAATAAAACAAAGGAGGAAGGAATAACCCTACCCTAGAATCCTTCCCCAAATCTGGGATTGAATTAACCACCATATCTAATACCCCAATGGGCTGGGGTGGTAAAATACAGGACAAAATTGAAGCCTTTGCTCCAGAGTGTTCCCAGTCTGACTGTAAGACAGAGGACCTTGCTGCAGACAAGGCAGCCTGGGGAAACATTAAGATGAACAGGACTCCAGCCATCAACCCACCTTTGTCAGCCTGTGGTTGCAGAAGGCACCAAAGCAAAAGGGGCATCAGAGCCAGGTTTTGAACCACCAAGCTGGAGGAGCTGAGAGGGATTGCCCAAGGAGAGAGAGAGGGACGTTTTATTTTTTACCCAGAGGCTCAGTAAGGATGAATAACCTGATCCCCATAATATTTGAGCTGTTTTCACTTTATTATAGGGACCAGAAAGAAGAACTATTTAGTACCCTTCACTCAACCCGTCAACAACCCGTCACCATACCCATCAACTTCTGTGACGATGATTCTCCCCTTTCTCCCAAATTCCCACACCTAAAAATTGTAGCCAAGCAAAGGGCAGAGCCTCAGCACCTCTGAAGTAACTGGATATTCAATTTGGATGCTGCAACCAAGAGTTTAAGGAGCCAAATCTTTGGCTCGTGGCTAAAGAGCCCTGCTGTGGCACAGCTGCTGTGGAGGGCGGACATCTCTTCCCTGCCACCCTGGGGACCTGCCCAGTGAGCAGGAGAGGAGGAAAAGCTGGTACTTACCAGTCAAAGTTGTTGTAGTCATTTTTTGCTTCACCCCACATGTACAGAAAGATGAGAGAAAAGCAGAAAGCTCCAACAAGCAATGGGAAAAACACACATTCCCGCTAGAGAGAGAGAGGAAGGACAAGTGGTCAGAGCCTCTTCTACCTAAAGCAAGCAGAGCAAGTGGCAGATACTTTTAAACTGTCCCTAAAACATGTGGCCTGGTGTTGGACCAGGCCTGGTGTAGGGCCACAAAGATGAGTAGAGGGTTGGAGCACCTCTACTATCAGGGGGTTCCAGGCTGAGAGAGTTGGGGTGTTCAACCTGGTGAAGAGACCTTCTACTTAAGGGACTTAAGGGACCTTCCACTCCCTTAAGGGGCTGTNTGAGCTTTAAGGTCCCTTCCAACTCCAACCATATTTACCGTCTTGCAGCAGCATTTCCCAGGCTCAGTCTTTCTGCGCTGGTACCGCTTCCACCGGCAGCTGTAGAAACCAGCCAGGCAGGAGATGAAGGGCTGATGCTCATACCTCTGCAGCAAATGTCGACGTACCACCTTCAGCTTCCCAAACTTGATCTTCTTGAGGCTGGTGGAACTGGCCTCCATCTGAGTGGCTTTATCTCATCTTCCTCCTGAAATGAGAGCACAAGTTTTATGGGAAGATTATAACCCTCTTTTCCTTTTGGGTAAGCTTTTTATATCAGGAGAAAAAACAGAAGTTTTCTCAAGAGGATGCTGCAACCAGCAGGGAAGGATGTGCTGAGAACACCCCACCTAATTTTATATACCTAAGGGAGATGGTTAACAGAAGAGCGTGGTCATCACAAGTTCACCCAGCAGTCAGTGGTGCTCCTGGTTGTAATTTAGGTGCTTGAATCACCTCCAAGGGAACCTCTAGCTCCTTTTGACTGTACTGGGAGCTCTGGGGAATGAAATCACTAACTTAAGCACTCTGTGCAGAGTCTCAAATTATGTCAGATGAACCTGAGCCTCACCATGGGAATTAATTCAACATCCCCGTGACCCAGCTGCAACCTGCTACCAGTTTAACTAGCTGTTGTAGGAAAGGCACCAAAACTCTCCAGGTACACAGGTCTCCAGGAAAAAACTGCAGCACGGCAGAGACCAATCCCTTAAGAAAAAAATATCTCCTTATTGAAATAGCACAATAGCCACATAAAACTTAGTGAAGTTTTTCAAGGATAGAAAGAGTAGCTGTGAAGATGCACACATGGGAGATCTGTTCATAATCAAGATTTTAAACAAAGAACTTAGTGGTAAAATGCAATTGATGTAGTTAATAGTGAAGCAAATAGCACAGGGGGTCAGGCCAGTGAAGAGCGGTTCTCCAACAGGGAACTACCAAGACCACAGGGAAAGAGTTAGAAAAAATAAAAAGTCTTGCATTGGCATACAAAGAAGCACCATTATCCGGCATGTCTTTAGAGGACAGATGTAGCCAGAGATGGTTTTCTGTCACATTAAAAAGTGCCGTGTCCACATTTAGGTACATCTGCTGCAAAGTCCCATCCTAGGACTTCAATTTCCCCCATTTATCCAATGTAATAGCAATCATTTAAGAACAAGAATGGACGTTTTGCTGCACTGTACACATGGATGAGATGCAGATATAAATTGTTTGCAAATAACTCAGAGCCCAGTGTTTCTTTGCAGAAAACCAGAGGCTAAATCCTGGCAAATGGGTGCTTCCAACAAACTGGTCGGTTTGCAGAAGGCACAAATAAAATGGACAAGAGAAGCATGTGAAAACCAAAATGATGCATCCCTGGTGCCTTTTCCAAATATCCCAACCTACTGGCAAGTGGAGTACAAGGAGAGGGGATGGAAATGAAAGGAAAGGAGTTTCGGTTTGGACCACAATAAACTGAGCAGTGCCCAATCGTGCAATGCCCCAAGTGCCTTCCTGGGATAGACGTGTCTGCCCAGCCAGGATGGTCACAGGGAATCACATGCTCTTGGATACGGTGGGGTCAAGCCAACCCTAGAAGCTCAGTGGCATCAGATCCCAGCACCAGCAGGTCAGCCCATAGTAAAAAATTGATGCCAAGCTCATGTGGCAAGATTGTGATCCTGCTCTTGAATTACCCAGAGCACAGAGACGGGGGGAGGGATGTGGGAATGATGCCACCAGCAAGTGGTGCAGATGATCGTTGATCCTGCTGTCTTCAGTCTAGAGTGGCTTACACCTAGAAATTACACCTGGCATAAACCTAGAAATTACCAAGTTACCCCCGCCACATCTTTTGAATATATTTGAGCCATCCAAGGTCTTACCAGAAAGGTGTCATGTGCCATGGGACAGTTATCTCCTATGAGGACCCCCTAAACCATGAGTTACCCTAGCACTGAATGGCAGCATCTGTTCTTTCCCAACCCTTCTCCTTCAGCAAATGTTTGTTCCTCACATTTCTGGTGTGGGCCCAAGGCTGGCACATCAATATTCCCCTAGGAGAACCCAGGATTTGATGGGAAAACAGAAACTACAGAGACCTCAAAACACTGTCCCCTCCATCTGGCCAGCTACAGCAGCATGTCAGGTGGTAAATCCAGCTGCTAGTCTACCCCTCAGAAAATTTGCCAGTGATGGAGATCCCACCAGCTTCCAAGACAGGCTAATTCAGTCCTAACTAGAGTTATTAAAAGTCAGTATGTTTTTTTCTCAATGCCTAGTCTCCTGTAGTACAGTTTAAACATATTATTTTGTGCCCTGTTCATGGTGGATATAGAGAACAGCCTAAACCTTTCCTCTGTTACGTATTTCACATATTTACATTTACAACCCCAGCTTTTCCAGTCTTTCCTCATTGTTCATGTTTCCTCCTCCTCCGTGTATGCTGGTATGGAGTCCACAGCCACCTGCTGTTTGGGATTTTCCTTGCATTTCCCATAGTTTTTGGCACATGGTAGATTTAACAAGATGTGGTGAACAGCCCACAGCCTCTCCAGGGCAGACTTGTGTGCCCGTAGCACAGGCTACTCAGTCCCAGGAGCATCCAGTTTCTCTCATGTATCAAACACATCATCTGGCCTCAGTCACCTGAAGACTTAAATAATTCACCCCTTGTGAAAAGGGAAAGCTGTTTTCAGCTTTATGCACCAGAGCACTTAAGAACATTTCTATAATTAAGAATCTAATGAACTCTTGCCTTAGTCTTCCCGTGTTAAGGAACCCCTCATGGTTGAGGAGGGAGGACAGGAGGAACACAGTCTCCTTTCCACAACCACCTCCACTAACCCCTGGCCCTCCTAAAACCATCAGGCTGGCCAAAGAAGAATCCAAACCTTTGTGTCTCACATCCTCCCACCCGGCATTCACCCTGTTATCCAAAGTGTTTTAGCAGTAACACAGCAGCTTTCACCTTTCACTACCAAGAGATTCAACTAGCTGAGCCCCGGCACCTCAAACAAGGTCCTCAGGGTACCCAGACACTGACAAATTTTGGGAGGCAATGTTTAAGTTCAGGCATCTGAGTTTGCAAATTCTGTGCTCAGGAAAACAATTCTTTGGAGCCATTTATAAGAAGAAGCCACCACCTTCTTCCATCCTTTTCCAGAATCTGTTCTCACTAGGGGATGAGCGCTACTGTGGCTGAAATCCTGTTTGGCTCAAAGGAGAAATGGTTATGCACAAATAGACCTTGAAACCACCTGCCAGACCCATCCAGAAATAGAACCAGAGACTGACAGAGGCCAGAGAGCAGGGAAGTCAATACACCTGTTATACCACTGGATTTGGGATCAGCGAGATGCCATCCAAAACAAAAACCACCCTGCCAAGCCCCACGATGCAGGTCCAGGGCTGCTCCTGCTCCTTCTGAGCATATGGGACTCAGGAGAAAAAATGGAAATGGGAGACTGAACCACTCTGGTCTGTAGAAGACCACTGGGTCTCTGCTGAGGAACACAGCACAGGAGATGAGTGACACACCACACAAAAGGCAATGCTTGAGTGTAGATACAAAAGAAAGAGCTTACAGGCATAAGGAAGACAATCCACCAACTACTTCAGCCTGCAGAGGATGTTTCCTAAGAAGAACTCATCTCTCTCAGCAGTTCTGTGAAATGCAAAGCGTCTGTGATGCCTTTACACTGTGCTGTCGCTGATAGCGTAGCAGCAAACGCTGGAGTGGTGACTCCAGGAAAAGTCTGGGAGAAACCCCTCCTAGGGGTGACAAGTCACATGCAAGGATGAAGAAGGCAAAAGCAAACACAAGGGCAGCCAGACAGGTCCTTCTCAGCTCCAAATATAATCAGATCTCCAGGTTCCCCTTTCTTCACTTTATCCTTGACCTTCCACACAGGCAACACTCCTTCCCTTTTACCTCCACACCTTTACCCAGGTTCTTGCTCTCCGATGCACTTCCAGGTGCTCAGATGTTGTGACTAATTTAATGCAGGGTCCCTCTTTACACCTCAGCTGCCCTTCAGGGACATGATGCCCCATCTCACAGTTTCACCCTTGGTCACAAATTACCAGCCAGCTGTTACAGCTGTGGTGGAACATCCAGAAGCCCCAGCACCACCTCCCTCAAGATCTGGCTGAATCTGCCATGCCTCAGACCCCATCAAATGTTGAAGAGTTTGAATTCACAAGAATCTGATCCTAATGAAGATGATACCTCAGCACCTGGACCCAGCAAACACCTAAGGGGCAAACACCACCGCAACATAGGGTAGATGCAGAGGCAAAAAGACCTGCCTCAGGATTTGGAGCACTCCAGTCATTCCCAGGACATAACAAGAGGTATCAGAGTGTTGCATCTATATTTGAAGCCTGAGTGTTCCTAAAATTTATCTGCAGTCCCTGACCATCTCAGCTAGGCAAAGGTAAATGGATAGAAGAGGGAAACAGCAAACCCAAATCCATTCACTGGGAAAGCCACGGGAGCTCAAAGCAAGGAAAACGTATATCAGTGGGAGAGCAAAGTTTAGGACCCCTTAGCAAGTGAGCCATAAAAGCAGCAACATATGTTTTTCAGCTCCATAAACCCAAGAGATGTCAGATCTGTCCTTCGCCAGCAGAGACTTTGTTTGCCCACAGATAAGAGCCTCGGTAATCGCAGGCAGCTGAGCAGGGCTGCTCCTTTCCTGCTGCTTGAGAGGGAGTGAGGAAAACCATGAGAAATAGCCCCGGGGAGGGGGAGGTGGTGATGGAGGAAGGAGCAAGGTGGGGGGAAAGCAGGAAACATGTTCAGCTGCAGGGGATGAACGTGGCCAGAACTGCAAACTGAGCTTGCTCGAGAGGCCAGTGCACAAGCAAAGAGAGAGTATTGGTGTCTCTCTTTTTTTTGTGCTGTAGAACTAGGGTTTCCATCTCTCCAGGGGTAAACAGATACAGCAGCCAAATCATAGAATCATAGAATGATTCAGGTTGGAAGGGACCTTAAAAATCATCCAATTCCACCACCCCCTGCCATGGGCAGGGACACCTCCCACCACACCAGGTTGCTCCAAGCCCCATCCAGCCTGGCCTTGAACTCCTCCAGGGATGGGGAATCCACAGCTTCTCTGGGCAACCTGCTCCAGTGCCTCATCACCCTCACAGCAAAGAAGTTCTTCCTGAGATCTAATCTTAGTCTCCCCTCTTTCAGTTCATAACCATTCCCCCTTATCTTATCGCTCTCCTCCCTGATATAGAGTCCCTTCCCACTTCTCCTGTACTGGAATATTAGGCATTGCCCTAATTTTTTTTTCCTTGGGCTTTTAAATCTTTCTCTTTTTCCTTTCTCCTGCATCTACCCAGCTTTCTCCAACACAATATCCTACAACATGTGGGCAGCTGGGTGCAGGGCTCGTTTCAGAGATTACAAACACACTTCCCAGCCAGCCACAAGAAGAGAACTGGGAAAAAAATATCACATGGGTACCAGCAGCCATGTGAGGGGCATGGAGGTGGTCATTCCTCAGCCCCTGAGCATTTCCAGCTTGCCTGATCATCTTGATGGTGTAGGAAGACAGCAGATAGGAGTGAAGCCCACTTTGCCCATACCTACCAATACCAAGGAATTTGGAGAGAAAGTGAACCTCATGCTGGGGGAGAGAGGTGCCTCCAGCCTGAGCTGAGCCTCTTCAGCACCTGCAGCTCCCTTGCATGGAGACTTCTGGTGCCATCCCACCACTCTCTGAGGAGTCATTTCCCACCCTTTCTCCTGGGAGCCTTCTACGGCATCGCACCGACAGACACAAAGGAGTAGAACCAACCTCCTGGCCAGCTGCTGGTTGATCACCATCACCACCAGCTGCACACAGCCCTCGCCATCAGCCAGAAAAACTCAGCAAAGAGCATCCCTTAAACTTGCCTGTCTGCCCAAGGCTCTGGGTCACAGCCTGGGATCCCTGCTATTTCACCATCTTCTGCCTTCAGTTTCTTTTCAGGGAATTAATGAGGTTTAACACAGGAAAGTAAAAAGGATCCAATAAAACAAAGCTAGTCATGATCTCCCTATGATAGGGTACATATTCTATATCCTTTCATTTCCCTGTTAATTATAATTTATCACTTCCAACAATTTCTAAGCCCTAATTGTACCTTAGTTCTGGGAGGGATCCCACAGAGTATGCACAGCCTGGGACAAAACACGTGCAGAGTACACCTCATGAACTGATCAGTTGTTGGCCTTGAGGTGAATGTCACAGCCATTAGCACAAAGAAACGGCAGGGCTTGGCATGAGAAATAAGGAAGGACTATGGAATGAGAAGGGGTTAACAAGGAACAACTGCTCCTGCTTCTGCAGGGACAATATTTCTCCATTCCATTTGTTTCAGTACCCCTGCAGCACACAATGGCTGTGGATTTGAAAGCTACTGGGAGGTTTCCACCAAGGTTAATCATAAAATCATAGAAAGGTTTGGGTTGGAAAGAACCTTAAAGATCATCCCATTCCAGCCCCTGCCATGGACAGGGACACCTCCCACCAGACCAGGCTGCTCAAAGCTCCATCATTTAGGGCCAGAAAAACCCTCACTATCGGTACAGACTGGGGGACGAAGTACTGGAAAGCAGCGCAGAAGAAAGGGACTTGGGAATAATGATGGATAAGAGGCTNCTACAAGGACAGGCTGAGGGAGCTGGGGGTGTTCAGCCTGGAGAAGAGGAGGCTCCGAGGAGACCTAATAGCAGCTTTTCAGTATCTAAAGGGGGCTACAGGAAGGCTGGGGAGGGGCTGTTCACAGAGGCCTGCTGTGATACGACTTAAGTTGGAGAAGAGTAGATTTAAGTTGAATATTAGAAAAAACTTCTTTACACTGAGGGTGGTTGAGCACTGGAACAGGTTGCCCAGGGAGGTGGTTGAGGCCCCTTCCCTGGAGATATTCAAGGTGAGGCTGGATGAGGCCCTGGGCAACCTGGTCTAGTTGGGGGTGTCCCTGCAACTGCGGGGAGGTGGGACTAGATGACCTTTGGAGGTCCCTTCTGGCCTGGAGGATTCTATGATTCTATGAAAAGGCACCTTCATCCCTGGTTTTATTCCAGAGTGACCATCACAGGAAATAAAAGTTCCAAAACTGAAGCACATTTTTTCATGGATCACTTTCCTCCTCTCCCCCTGTCCTCCCCCAAGACTATTTGGTGTCTCTCTGCTCCTTCAAGGTACCTCTCTCAATAGTCTCTCATGCTTGGAGTATTTTCGTCCCCAGCGCCCAGTCCCGGGGGATGATTCATCATCCGCAACCACTCACAGAAACCTCATTTAGTCATAATCATCATCATTAGAAATTACAGCTGGTTTTCCGCATCTTCAAAGCCCTCTGTGGGCTATGTTAACAAATGTGTGCTCAAGGAAATTATTGGCCGAGCCTCAGAGCACTTACAATGGATTTTATAGAAAGGCTTTCAGGCCCGTGTGGAAACAGGCAAGGGGGAAATTTGGTGTTTGTAAAAGGGTCTCACAGTGCTACAATGGATTTTCCCTCTCGCCTGCTAGGAGTGAAATGAGTGTTTTCAATAAAGCTGGCTGAACAGTAGCTTAAAAAAAAAAAAAAAAAGGCGGGGGGAAGGGGGAGAAAAAGAAGGAATGGAGAAAGAGTTTTCACAAATGCCACAGCCTTGGCTGGACTCAAACATATTCCTCTCCATTGTTACTTAGAAACTTCACAGAAAAGTCTGGTGATCGGGATGATTTCAGCCAGGGAAGCTCTCCTTTAAGGGGGAACAGGATTCCCAGCACAGTTGTTCACTGGGATCTAAGTTTAAATTATTTTTGACTGAGAGCTTCCTTCTAGAGAGGTTCACCTAACCTACCTTCTAGAGATGTCCTCCCAGCCCTGTTTTTCTTCTGAAAGATCTTGTCCACCTCAACCATCCTCATAGAATATTGCACATCCCCCTTTCAGTAAGTCATGGAATGGTTAGAGTTAGAAAGGACATTAAAGATCATCCAGTTCCAACCCCCCTGCCATGGGCGGGGACACCTCCCACCAGACCAGGTTGCTCCAAGCCCCATCCAGCCTGGCCTTGAACACCTCCAGGGATGGGGCAGCCACAGCTTCTCTGGGCAACCTCTTCCAGTGCCTCACCACCCTCACAGCAAAGAATTTCTTCTAAATTTCCCTTCTTTCAGTTTTAAGCCATTACCCTTGTCCTATCACTACACCCCCTGATCAAGAGTCCCTCCCAAGTCCCAAAAGCCCCAACTGTCCTGGAAATTTCCACTGCACTGCTCAAGCAGAGGTGCCCATCCACAGCCACCAGCCCAGTATGTTCGGTGGCCACCAGGCCATGCCAGCCCTGGGTCTCCATGGCTCCAGGGGCTAAAGCTGCAGCTGGTCTGTCATTGTCACATTTACTGATGGTAATAGGGGGGAGGGGACCCCAAAACCCCAAATCAAATGTTGATCCAAACACAGCAGATTTTTGTAGTTCCATGTCTACTTTCTATGTTTTCCTCTGTACTGAAACGTATCTAGGGCCCAGTTTGGCTGTGGAAGAGCCTGAAAAACTCTGGCACATTAGAAATCGCGTTTTTAAAAGTAGATATTCACCTGTATGAAATGGTTTGGACAATATGTTTATTAGGAATAGCTTTCCCTGGGTGTATTCACACAGCTCTCCTGGTGTAAGAAAGCTCTGATCCAATAACAAGATCTACAGGCATTTTTCCAGCAACGCAGAAATGGGCATGACGCACAAGCAGCTTTGGCCCTCTTGATGCCAGACCCATCTGCAGTGTCTTCTTTCTGTTTTTGACCCTGAGGTCCTTCATATAACTGATATATAACCCATAAACGTGTTATAGCCTCCCTTCCTTAGCTCAGTCTTGGAGGTTCCCTTGTATAAGGACAGCCAGCCCTTTGGGAAACTGGAGACCCCCGCAAAAAAAAAAAAAAAAAAAAATAGCCCCGAAAGTGGTCAGAAACAGCTGTGAACACTCAGAGACCTTCCACCACCCAGACAGATGTTGGTCCCAGATGGCATCAGCGAGATGTCCATGTCTAGGTGTCATTTTGCTGGCCCAAAGAGGGAATGAGGAGCATCGGTGAGCTTGTACATCCAAATCAAGCCTGAAAACGGAGACTCAGTGTGGCTGGTTCACTCCCCACACTTCAGCGTGGTCAATGGTGGAAGGGAAGAGCTTTTGCCCTCACCGTGCTTGTGGCCTTGCAAGATCACAGTGTGCTGAGCAGCCGGGCTCAGCTCAGCCCCGTGGCAGCACGTGGGGCACAGCCCCGGGCTTTGCCCCTGGGTGGCCGGCGGCTTTCTAAGAAGTCACTCTCCCACCATTGAAAAACCACCATGGGGAGGCAAAAAAGTGCTTCCACAGCTCAAAGCCTGCCTTGGGGGGAGGAGGAGGAGGAGGACTAAATCCCTTGGAAAGAAAAAAAAAAGAAAAAGGAGCTGAGGAGAGTGGGGTGGGGGGTGGGGGAGAGATATTTCTTTGAAGATAAATCCTACTTTGTGCAGTTCAGCATGCCCTGGCTTGGGTCCCTCTCTGCTCCTGTGAATTCCTAAGCTGCTCTTTGTGCCCTGCTGTTAAAGGGGAGACGAGGAGATTGGGACGCCGTGTGGGGGACCCTCTCTGGCCCCGCAGCCCCACCGAGGGCAGCCATACCGCCGCGAGCATCGTCTCCCAGGGAAGACTTTGTCCGTCAGCCAAGAGGAAGGAAGAAAAGGGGTTTGCAGATCGCATACCTCTGCCCGGCAGCTCGGCAGAGCTCTATTCAGCTCGGACAAAGGACGGGGGGCCCTGGATGGCCACCGCGCCGAAGCCCCCAGCGCTGGCCCTCCCCCAAGCTGCGGGTGTTAAAGTTCAGACCTTGGAGCGAAACAGCCCTGCAAGGAGGGCAGGGAAAGGAAGGGGAGGAAAACGGAGGAAAGGATGCTTTTTGTGTCACTGGCCAGAGATTTCTCTGTTATCTACAGTGTCCAAACACACCAGGGCTGGCCCATGTTTGCACCGTAAGAATGTGATTCTTCTGTTCGCAGAGGAAAATCCTTTCTAGCTAAGCTGCCACTTTTCTGCCCAAGCCACCTCAAACAACTTCTGAACACTCTTCAGAGCGAAAGGGGAGTCCGATGCACAAGATCCGCGCTCAAATCCCCTGACCTAGCGCTAGCCCTATGCACGCCACCGAGCTGTCACTCAGAGCCATCCTCCAGAGCCTCAGTTTCCCAACTGAGGGTTGTACCAACAGCTGGACAAGAGCAGCAGGTGAGGATCGTGCAGTGCATTTGATTTTCACTCATCTGCTGGTGTCAGCCATGGAGTCTGCTCAGCAAGGCAGGAAGGTCAGTGCTTTTCATTGCATGGACATCACCCGATACAAACAACCCGTGGGCAGAACCTTGATGGACCTCCCCAGGACACCCCGCACGGTCAGCTCTGCTGGATCGGCACCCAGGAGCACTCACATCCCAGCAGCCTGAAGAGAAGGAACAATTTATTTAGTTGAAGAGCTTGGGGTGGGTGTTTACATTCCTCCCTTGGTCTTCCTGGAAGAGTGGTTTGACTCATCTCCTCTGTGAGTGGTCACACGGAGCTCCTCATACAACCAGTAAAGTGAAATGGGCCCAGTGAAATGGGCACAGCTCAACTCCTCCAAGGGCAGATGAATTTGTCCTGGCATGAACCAAGCCCAAGGCAAAGGGGAACTCATCACTCAAAACCAGTGAGCCCAGCTCAGCTCTGTGATCCTTCCAGGTCCAAGGAATTTCTCCATCCTGTGCTTCACAAGATCCCTTGGTATGAGCACCAAAACCCATGGAAGATATCCCCACAGAAAAGCTCAGACCAGACGTCAGCTAATGGGATGGATCAGGGTGAGCCAGGTACCATCAAGAACACAATGGACCTTGTCCTGCTCCATTTAGCTCCTCTGGTGCTGGGCACAAGCCCTGGGTATCTGTGCCCAGGTCAAGACACCAGAGCTCTGCAGTTACAGCTGGCAGTGACAAACACACACCAGCTCAGTGCCAGGAGCCAGCAGGCAAGACTCTGATGTCCTGTACAGGCTTTCCTGACACCAGCCCTGGTGGCATTTCCATATGACAGTGTTTCCCAATCTTTGTTAAAGCCCTTCTCACCTGTAGATGGTGTTTTATTTCCTTCCAGCTCACCAAGCGCCTCTTTCCAAAAAGTAGTTTCTGCCACATGTATTTCAGTCCCCTTCTCTGCAGGGACAGAGGTGGATGGAGTCCTTTGTTACCCAGCCAGCAGCATGGAGAACCCAAAGACATCTCAGTGCTAGTGGGTTGTCACCCCCTTGGCTGAGGGCCTATCCCCACTGCTCTACAGAGCAGCCACTGAAATTATCTATGCAGGGTTACATGAAGCAGTCACGAGGACCACAGGTGGTCCCATGAGAAGGACAACACAGAAGATACCAACAGGTTTATTTAGGGCAGTAGTTCCCAACCCTATAGTCCCTCATTCTCATAGAAGGGCCAAAAAATCATCCCCAAAACCAGCATTCACCAGGAATTACAGGGGAATACGGGACAGACTCAGCTTGGTAACAGGTTGCCAGCTGGCAACAGAGAGGGAAGGAAGAGGCTTTAGAGATAAAGCACTGAAATGAGGTCTGGGTAATCTGGAGGATGGAGAAATTACAATGACTTGGGGTCACTCACCTGCATTTCTCACAATAATTGGGGTTTGTGCAACCAAAAATTCTTAAAAGATTTGCAGGGAAATAGAACATTTAGGAGAGCACCACCACAACCCCACTGCAGTTACAGCTGGCAGTGACAACATGAAAAAACTAAAGGAATCATGGCACGAAACAACTAAAGGAATCATGGCACAAAGGTTAATCAGTAGCAAGTATATCTTGAGAAATGAGTAGTCTTCTAAAAAGCAATTGCTCTTACAAGTTTACCTTCTCCCCCTTCTCTACAGCATCTTAGAATCATAGAATGGTTAGAGTTGGAAGGGACCTCAAAGATCATCCAGTTCCAACCCCCCGGCCATGGGCAGGGACACCTCCCACCAGACCACGTTGCTCAAAGCCCCATCCAGCCTGGCCTTCAACACCTCCAGGGATGGGGCAGCCACAGCTTCTCTGGGCAACCTCTTCCAGTGCCTCACCACCCTCACAGGAAAGAAGTTCTTCCTAATATCTCATCTAAATCTCCCCTCTTCTAGTCTAAAACCATTACCCCTTGTCCTATCACTGTGCTTCCTGACAGTCCCTCTCCTGCTCTCCTGTAGCTCCGTTCAGACACTTGAAGGCTGCTCTAAGGTCTCCCTGGAGCCTTCTCTTCTCCAGGCTGAACAGCCCCTGCTCTCTCAGCCTGTCTTCATGGGAAAGGTGCTCGATCCTTCTAATCATCTTCTTTATTTCTCCAACTCTGGAGACCTTCCAAAATAAGTTCATTGACAGCAGCTGCCAGAAGGACCAGACAGAACCACGAGGCAGCAGCTGGAGCTGCAGGAGCAGAGGACCAGACCCCGTATTGTCACAGAGTCTCAGTGCTGTACAACTGTCTCAGGGATCAAAAACTTTCCAGGGGCTTCCAGCCTAATGAGAGCAGGCGGAGGCTGGAGAAACAAGGAATTGCTCACAGTCACGTTGGAGAAGAGAGGAAATCAGGTGGGAGAGTAAGGAAAGGACTAACTTCAAAGCATTTCTACGCAAGCAATGAGGCTCCAGCCTGAGCATATGATGATGCTTCGAGCTATTCCCTCCTGGCAAGAACATTCTTCCTTCTTGTACCAAACAGTGGAGCTGATACCAAAACTGCCCCTGTGGGTAGCAGCCACAACCTCATTCAAGCGTGTGCACATTGCCCCACCCAACCCTGTCCTGTCTCCCTGCCTGCTGCTGTTCTAGTGCACCACCATCACGGTCAACTTCTTGCCCTTGTCACCTTTCCATGCAAGTGCTGACTATAAAAAAAGAGCTGGTGTTCTGTGATCTTCCCTTAACATCAGACCTGCAAAGGACAAGTCCCAGGACAGGGTTCAGAGCTCAGCCTCCCATGGAGGCATGGTCCAGGCTGCATCACTGGTGGTGTTTCCAACCTTCTTTACCCATGTCAGCTCGGTTTCTTTCTTTTCTGGAGCCTGAAGCGTCATCCCACCTTCTTATTCTACCTGCTTCTCTGAAAGTATCTCAAGGCTCATTTACTGCACACCAGAGAGGTCTCTGGGGCAGTCCTACAAGCTAAATCATAAGTGGTCTGAAGTACAGACCTCCTTATTTTTTCTTTTTTTTTTCCCCATTGAAGCACTTTTGAGGTTCAGCTGAGTAGGGTGCTGGGCCACCCTGTCTAGGCAACCTTTTCTTTTGCCAAGAAAAGTTGGACCAGATGATCCTTGATATCCCTTCCAAACTGGTATTCTACAATTCCTTCAAAATATCCCAAGACCTGGAGTCAGATTCGGACTGAAGCATGCACAGTGTTGCAAGGAGCAACCATCACAGAGCTCCTTCCAGCATCAATCCTGCCCCCCACGGAAAGCCACAGAGCTGGAACTTTGCCACTGGGCAGGATCTGCTCCACATTGTGAGGAGGCAGGAGCACACGTGTCTCAGCTGGTGGGTGGTGACTTCTGAAGCTATTTGCACACAATGCCCGAGCGAGAGCTTCTGGGCTCTGGTACAGCAAGGAAATTAAGTGCATATTGTCAAAGGGACACAAACTTTAAAAAAAAAAAACGCTTTCTCTTCTATTTTGGCTGATACTTTGTCACTAAACGTGACTGTACGGTAACAACTTGTACCAAGGCACTTTGTAAGCTGCAGGTAGTCCCACAACAAGCTACCACCACTGAACTTAAATAGCTGCATTTTCATTACCAGGATTGGTTATTGGCTGAGTTAGGTTGATGGTTGGACTCAATGATCTGAAAGATCATCCAGCTTAGACGATTCTATGGAATTGTCTAGGTTGGAAGGGACCTTTCAGATCATTGAGTCCAACCATCAACCTAACACTGACAAACCCACCACTAACCCATGTCCCTCAGCACCACGTCTGCCGGGCTTTTAAATACCTCCAGGGATGGTGACGCCACCACTGCCCTGGGCAACCTGTTCCAATGCTTGATAACCCTTTCAGTGTAAAAACTTTTCCTAATATCCAGTCTAAACTCCCCTGATGCATAAAGCTCAAGAGACACCATCCGGTCACCTACTCGGGCCAACGTCAGGGCATAAGAAAGTCACAGGACTGGTGGTGAAACCCTGCTTTGGATTTCTCTGCAACAATTTCCAATTTCCCTGGAAATCTCACACACCTTTTAAACATTTCAATAGCAAAGTTGGAAAGGAAGCAACAGCTTTGGTTCCCTTCACATTCAGAACATTTTTTTTTTAATTAAAATCCAGCTGGCCTCATGGCACATTATGCTTTTCTCTCCTTTTTTTTTTTTTTTTTTCTTTTTGTGTGTTGGTAAATGCAGCTTAAAAGCTTTGAGCAGCTGTAGGAAATGATTTCCATTCTCTCTTGCCCTCCACCTGGTGTCACATGCTGGAGGATAAGTCCTGAGAGACGCTGTACTGTGAGATCGGGATTCCCAAAGAAAGCGTGGAAGTGAGGAAGAGGTGATGCACACCACTGGGCTGGACTCCAGCTAATCAGAGTTTGCATTATCCAGCCTAAAGTTTGGCCAGGTGCTGGTCCCCAGGTTCCTATCAACTGAGCACCTGACCCTGAATTAAAATTCACTTTTTCCTAGAAGTGAAAATGTCCCCGTTTCTCTGCTAATTATGGGTATGCCTCCAAATTACGTGGTGGTTTTCAGACAACAGCAGCAGACTAAAGCCAGGGCCAAATCCTGCTTTCAGGATTTCCTGATTTCAGCTGCTCTCCAAAAAGTTGCCCGTCAAAACTCCCGAGGCGCCGTGCAGCAACGGGGCAAACGTTGGACCAGAGGGTTGCTCCCAGCCTTTCCAACCCAGTCCTGATTGTTTACAGCTGTTCCCAGATGTTACCCTTTCACGGGCTGTTTGTTCCCGAGTCGACCTCCCCATTCACACGCTAGCTGAGCTCAGGGGAAGAAAGAGAGAGGCTCCTTTCTCCCTTTTACTATGGAAACAGACCCTTTATCCCAAGAATTGCAAATGCTCGGCCGCTGTTTCCCTCCCACCGCTGCCCCAGTTCTGGCGACCCCACCAGACGCTCCCGGCTCACATCCCATCCCAGCTGCCGTTTCTCCCCTCAGCAGGTCACAGCCAGACCCCAAAAGTGAAGCTGGACTTCTGAGCACCATCTCCTTTCCCAACCAACCATCAGAACCCCTTGCCTCTCTCACCAACCACCCCCTTCGCCCCCCTGTTGTTAGTGGTTCTCCCCATTCTCTGGTTCTTTGGGCTTTGTTTCATTGCAATTCAGGCAGGAGCCAGCTCAACCGCCCGCTGTCGCATCCCAACCAACACACTCAAAAGTCCAGAGGAACAAAAAAAAAGGCGAAAAGTCAAAGAAATCCACACACGCACACCCCCTCCTCAGTGCTAACTTTTAGAGCAGGCAGGAAAGAGCAGGCAGAGATTAATTTCACCAGGCAGGACCATCGTTAAGAGTTAGGAGAGAGGAGGTAACTCACCTCGCCGGGACACACATTGGAGGGGTTATCTTTTCTTTCTGCCGCACTTGGGTTGCGGTGTCCTTCGCTTGTGACACTCCAGGACCTGAATGGTGGCACCGCTCTGTGACACCCAGTATTAGAGAGGCTGCTGGAGACGTCCCTCCCACGGTAGGAGGGGCCACACGGGGCTTAATAAATTCAGTTCCCAAGGCTGGAAAAATTAAAGTCTCATCATGGGATGCGGGCAGCTGCTCACCGCATGGCGCTGGGAGGCTCCGGGGACTTGCGGGTGAACCTGGGTTTGATTCATCCCTCACCCACCCAGGACAGGATCATAATCAAATCCTGCCTTGGCCGGATAAGATGTCCAAAGGATGGGGTCCGAAGAAACATCTCAAGGGAGATTGGGACAAGACATGTCATCGCTGACCCTCAGAATTAAAACTCCTGAACCTCCTCTGTGAAAATGCCTGAACCTCCTCCTTGGAAGCTCCAGGCAAGAATCTGCTGCACCAGATTTCAGAGCAACCCCAGATGCAAAAACTGCTTATTTTACTTCTTTTTTCTTTTTTTTTTTTTTTTTCCCCCCAGTGGTTTTGGGCTTTAATATCTAAATCCTATTAGAGACATAACTTCCCCTGGAGGGGGAGAGGGGGCAGGTCAGAACAACAGAAGTAGTTTGTGTGGCTGAATTTTGTAATCTCCAACGTGCTCCGGGCTTTCAGAGAGGTTTCTGCAAAGTTTCTCAGGCTAGGAAGCTGCACAACCTCCCAGAGCTCCTCTTTCTCCGAAAATGCACTTTGCTGCACAAGAATCTAAAGAAATGTCTCCTCCAGCATCAGGGCATTCTCTGAAACACCACCGGTGCAGTCTTTTCATCTCTGTCATCTCTCCCCTTGGGATTTTTCTTGTTGGTTGAAAAGACAGATCAGAGGGTCTCTCAAAAAGCAAAATTGGCAAAATGTCCTTGCAAACAGGGAGGGGGGAAACAGGGAAACAGCGATGGCCCAACAGCCTTTGGGCAGCTCACACTGAAAGGAGAAACTTTTAATTAAAAGATGAGCTATGTAGATGACAGCCTGGTTCACTCTGAAACATAACGATGAGCAGACGGCATACAAAAGTGTCACTTCAAAAGCAGCATTGATAATCCTCTCTTAGCACTGGGTCCCAAAATATCATCATCTCCCTTTGGAATTGGAATATTAAATAAATGAGGGAACTGCAATGTGTGAAGGTAGAAGCAGCCGGTTTTATTGCTGAGCATCTTCCAGCTAATGCTCAGCTGGCTGGAGAAACGAGGCACGGGATTGTGTGTGAACCTCTAAAAATATTACTTGCTTTATGGTCTGATTCCTGGAAACCTGCTAAATAGGGCAGGGAAGGGTGAGATTAAGAAGGTCAGTTCTCCCCAAAATACCTTCTCAAGAGGCTTCCCCGGACTGCCTTTCTTCCAGCTGCAGCAACCTCGTGGCATGGATGGACTCTAAGTGGGATGTGGGAAATAAGGGAATGGGGCCGAGAGGCACTGTCAGCACAAAAAAGCTCCCTGCAGTGGAGGGAAGAGCCCTGAAAAATAAAATAATAATTAAAAAAAGTAATTTAAAACACATCAATAGCCCCACCTCCCAACAAGCAAAGAAAACCCCAAATATCCTTGTTCTCTGCCCTAAAGTAATGCCATGCTTTGGTTTCCTTCTGGCTACAGAGACACAAAAGCCTTCGGTGCCATGGTTTGCTCTGCAAACACTGGCAAAGGACTCGCTGACCGGGCAGAGGCTGCTGTGGCTTCGGTATCTTCAGCTCAGAGTTCACCAGCTTATCTCACCCACAAAATCCTCGCCCGGTGTCCCAGCCGGTCTCCTCTCCCTGCCGGCAGCAGGCAAGGAAGGCAAAGGAGGATCTGCTGGAGCCCTGCCACCGGCCAGCCCAGCCTTGGAATTTGTGAGCCCATAAAGAAAATGCCTGTGTGAGGGACCGGTGCCATAGAAACTCGCCTCAAGGATATCAGAGGGGCAGGTCAGCCTTGAACCCCCACGGGTTTTGCCTCAGTTTGTGTCAAGAGAAGATAAAAACAAGGGGGAAATGGCACAGACAAGGAGCAGGGAGTGTTCCCCTGCCTAGCTGCTGGCTGTGGTGAGTATTTCACTGGGAAATACAAAAATTCATTCTTCCCATCACTGATCTTACCCCATTTGGGACATTTCTCCCCCTTGCAGTGTCCTGCCTTGGCAGCACGAAGGGGATGGGATGTGTCCTCCCCACTGCACAACTGGAGAATGTGCTGCTGCAGAGCCTTGAGAGCAGGTGACTCATGCAGGTAACGATATCTCTGCGAGATTAATTACAGAAACAGCACCATTTATGGCATTGGTGTTCCCAGAAATGATAAGAGAAGTAGGGGGTAAGGAGAAGGAGGTGACCCGAGCTGAACCAAACCTTAGCCCTCGCTCTCCTGTAGGGTGGCACTGTGCTGGCACAGACCCCGTGGCCGTGGGTGAGCAGCATCTACCTCTTGCAGGGAGCAATATCCCACCAAAAGGCAGAAGCATCAGCCGGTGGAGGCACAGAGGGAGGACAGAAAGGGACTTTGGGTGGCCCCAAGAGACTTTGGGTGGCTCCAATGCCCATCAGAAGAGAGCGGAGATGCCACCAGACCTGCAAAGTGCGGTGTGTCCAAGTATAAAGACGCTGACAACCAACTTCACGCTGAGTCCCAGGGGGCGAGGCTGCAGTAGGGTCTCTCTCCCCATCTCCCAGTCTGACCCATTGAACACTTGGCTCTGAAGCATCAAAAACCAGGGGGACCATCAGCTGCCCAAGGCGTTGGTGCAGGAAAACTCAGGGCAATGCGGAGGCACCGTGCAAATGGGGAGCAGCAGCTTTTGCATGGTGCCGAGAAGCATCCAGGGAAGCCAGAGCCTGATCAGTCTCCTGCCTCATGGGATATCTCCTTCACCATCATTTCTCAGGCTGCTTGGACTGATCAGAGTTATTCTAAAGCCCTCTCGCTCCTGGAAAATGCTGCCATCCCTTCCCAAGTGATGGCAGCGGCTGAGAATAATGGTGCAAAGCCCTATGACAGGTGCCAAAGAGCCAGTGGTTTCTTCTGGAGCGTGTGAGTGCAAAACTTACCCCAAGTGTTAGAATTTAAACTAAAAAGAAAAATAAAAATTGCCAGACAGCTACTGCTCAGTCCCAAGGCTCAGGGGCAGGCTCTGAGCAAGCGAGGTTTTGCCCTTGGATGGGCAGCAAGGGGATACCAAACGGATTAATCAGGGGGAACCAGCCCTCCAGCACAAATACAAGCTGCGTTGTGTGGATGGAGGGCAACCACGGGAGCTTCACATCACCTTTCAAAGCAGCCAGCAGTGACAAATTCCCGCAGCAACTCCACTGCTCACTCCAGCATGGTGGGGCTGGCTGCTGCTGGCACCGTGAGCCATCTGGGCTGGATCGTTGTGAAAAAAGGGGGAGAGGTGGTCCTCACTCTTCTTCTTCCATATTTTATGGCTGTCCTTTACACAACAGCAGCATTTTGTTCTTTTCCAGCAGAAATCAGGAGGTTGCAATGGGCCTGAGAGGATGAAACTTGAGTTACCCTGAAGGGCCACAAGAGCCTCAGAGGGGAAAAGCAGGTGAAAGGACCAGTGAGGAAGAAGAAGGTCCAACAAACTGCAGCAAATGTTTCCCAGTTGGAAGCACCATAGAATCATTTTGGTTGAACCGATGAGATCAAGTCCAACCGTTAACCTAACACCGACAAAAACCATTACTAAACCATGTCCCTCAGCACCACGTCCACCTGTCTTTTAAATACCTCCAGGGATGGTGGCTCAACCCCTTCCCTGGGCATTTTGCTTAATAACCCTTGCAGTGTCAAAATTGTTCCCGATATCTGATCTGAACCTTCCTTGGTGCAACTTGAAGCCATTTCCTCTTGTCCTATTGCCTGTGACTCAGGAGAAGAGACCGATCCCCATCTCACCTACACCCTCCTTTTAGGCAGCTGTAGAGAGTGAGAAGGTCTCCCCTCAGACTTCCTTTCTCCAGACTGAACACCCCAAGCTCCGTCAGCTGCTCCTCACAAGACTTGCACTCCAAGCCCCTTACGCCTCATCCACACAGCCATGAACTTGGGGAAAGATATAGAAAAGTGGGGCTGAGGGGATAGTGTTTTGCCTCCCCACTCTCCTGTGCCAGCCTAGCCCCCAGGAGCAGCTGTTGAGCATTTCAGCTCTCCACTGATAAGAAACCAGAGGACCGGTGCCTCCCCACTGCCCTTCAGGACATGATCCAGGTACACTTGAGTCCTGGACACCAGAATAGCTGGAGAGCAGCCCTGAGGAGAAGGACTTGGGAGTGCTCCTGGAGGAGAAGCTCAACATGAGCTGGCAGCGTGCGCTGGCAGCCCAGAAAGCCAACCCCACCCTGGGCTGCATCAAAAGAAGCGTGACCAGCAGGTCATGGGAGGGGATTCTGCCCCTCTGCTCTGCACTTGTGAGACCCCACCTGGAGTCCTGTGTCCAGCTCTGGAGTCCTCAACGGAGACAGGACATGGACCTGTTAGAACGGGTCCAGTGGAGGGCCACAAAGATGATTAGAGGGATNGAAGAAATTCTTTGCTGTGAGGGTGGTGAGGCACTGGAACAGGCTGCCCAGAGAAGCTGTGGCTGCCCCATCCCTGGAGGGGTTCAAGGCCAGGCTGGATGGGGCTTTGAGCAACCTGGTCTGGTGGGAGGTGTCCCTGCCCATGGCAGGTGGTTTGGAACTGGATGATCTTTGAGGTCCCTTCCAACTCTAACCATTCTATGATTCTGTGATTACAGCCTGTCGTGTGGACGGTGGGACCCTGACCTTAACTGCCAGCAAAGCTGCTAGTCCCAAATTTACGCAGTCTAGCGGCTGTGGGGCACAAGGTGTGGGGTGAGGGGTGGGTCTTGATTTGCTTCACCCATGGCTCTGTTTGTAGGGGACAAGCCTCTGCTCAGCAGTGCCTCACAGCCTCTCCCAACCCTGCCAGCACAGTGGTGACATGTCCCGTCTCTCTTACCAGGCTTAACCTAGGCCACCAGAAAGCCCCATCAGACCCAGGGGAAGCAAGGGGGTGTCTGTCCATCTGTGGACACCCACCCATTGATGGACACAGAGAACCCAGCAGAACTGGGGAGCTGTGCTGTGGTGGGAGCAGGGGGACTCTCCTTGATGGCTCACACATCACCGTTCACCTCGGAGGGACAAGTTTCCCTGAGGAGGCTGCTGCAACACCTCAGTGTAATTAATAACTTGAAAATGAGAGAGGAGCAAAGCTGGAGATGGGGTTATCTCAGGGGAATGGACATCCCAGGGCACCAGATCCCATGTTGCAACCATCTCCTTACACCTGCTGGTGCCTGCTGGCTCTCCTCAGCCTGCATCTGCCAAAAGAAACATAAAAAGCTGATTTTTTTTAATGTTGCTCATGGAAACCGAGCACTGACTGTGAAGGGAACCGACTCCCTGGTGCAGCTGCCAGGAGAGGGCATTACAGCCCCAGCAATGGGTGAGGACCTGCCAGGAAAGCCCAGTGAGCTCACTACCCCACCGTGCTCAAGGGATGGGTCCTCCTAAAAGATGAGTTTGGGAACCGAAACTTGGGCATCTTTTGGGTTCTGCTGAAAATGAGGGATCCAGTAAAAGCACCATGTGCCTGGGGTGCTGCAGTTTTCCCTGCAGCGTGTGATAAGGAACATCTCCATCATGCCTACCAGATCCATCCATTGCTGCTCCTACTGTAAGTTTCCCCGCTTTGGTTCCCAAATAAACTAATACCTTGCAGTTACACACACAATAACTGTTCCCACTAGAATTTAGCAGACGTTTCACTCTGTCTAGTTCAGACCTACAGGTGTGTGTTCCCCAGACCTTCTCCCCATCTCCCCTCCACCCTTCTCCCTCCATAGATCAGCTGGTCTTAACACAAGGCATCACTCCTCCCTGTCAACGGCACCCCAGGGTCACACAAGACCTAAGAGCACAAGGTGCTAAATTTAGGAATGAAGGAGTAAATCTTTAAAGATCTGGGAGATGTGCCAAAGAAACAGCAATAATTCCACTTTCAGCCTAGGAGACCCCTCTGAGATCATCACAGGGGGGTTTCCCTCTTGTGCAGGCGGAAGAATATTAGGTGTTGGTAACAGAAAACTGGGGCTCGAATGTATTTTGCAGCCAGGACATCTTGACCATGACCTCTGCAGAAGCTCATCTCCTTTGCCCCGTGTCCACCTTCCTGCACACAACTGAGTGGGTCCTTCCTTTTCTCTGTGTAGAAGGCACAACCACAAACCTGCTGCACACATGTGAGGGCTTGATGAGAACGCTGCTGGACATCATATACTGGTTTGGACCCACAGCGCACAGGCACCAAGGTTTGAATGGGTGACCCATGCCTGGCCCAACTTCACTAGGCTTTCAAAAGTGGAGATGTGTTAAGAACAGCTTCATAGTCACATTTGGTGAAAAGCTGAAATCTTCAGTATTAGTTATCTGACTCTCCAAACCTGATTCAGCTGTTAAAAAACCCCAAGAACTCACTAATTATTTATGTTCATTTAGGAATTCACCTCTAAGGAAACTTCACTATGGCTCGGAAGAGTCTTCAAATGAGTTACACTTCACTGAAATCAACATCAACCACTGCTTAAAGCTTCAAAATCATACGTTGCCCAACATCTCCCACCCACAGCAAGTGCTGAGCAACTCAAGTTTATCTCAAGGGAAGTGGCCTCCAAGACAGAAAGTTCCCCCCTCAGCAGTCATGGAAAACAGTAGCTAGAGATGGACTGTGCATCCTGGCAGAGCCTCAGAAGACCAACCCAATAGCACTTTCAGTGGGACTTTTAGGGGTATGTTAACGGGGTCGTAAGTCTGCCTGGTGCCCTACTTTGTGAAAATCCAGAGGAGGAGGAGGTGATGGCTGCCCAGTTAGATTTACTTTCTCTGATGGTATGGGGGCATCCAGTATGGAATGCTACCACATCATGATGAAGAGAATCACCTACAATCCCAAGCAGCTGGGCTCTTAGGATTGTAGGTTATTCTCATTTTCACAAACAAACAAACAAACAAAAACACCAACAGAGAAACTGGTCTTTCCTAAAAAAGCTGTTGGAAAATAGTCTTCAGCTAGAGCATCTGTTCTGGGCAGAGGGGATTTTATGAAGTAACATCAATTCATAGAGTCATAGAACAGTTTGAGTTGGAACAGACCTTAAACTAGACCAGGTTGCTTAAAGCCCCATTCAGCCTGGCCTTGAACACCTCCAGGGATGGGGCATCCACAGCTCCTCTGGGGAATCTGGGCCAGTGTCTCACAGGAAAGAATTCCTGAGATCTCATCTAAACTTCCTCTCTTTCAGTGTCAAACCCTTCTCCCTTGTCTATGGCTCCACTCCTTGATAAAGAGTCACTCCCCACCTCTCCTGTAGCCCCTTAAAGGATTGGAAGGATCTCTGGGGTCTCCTCAGATCTTTCTCTTCTCCAGGCTGACCCCCCCCTCAACTCTTTCAGCCTGTCCTCACAGCACAGGGCTTCAGCCCTCGCAGCATCTCCATGCCTCCTCTGGATTTGCTACAATAGGTCCATGTCCTTCCTGTGATGAGGACTCCAAAACTTGACGTAGTACTCCAGGTGAAGTCTCCAGAGTGGAGCAGAGGGGCAGAATCCCCTCCCTGACCCTGCTGGCCACATTTCTTTTGATGCAGCCCAGGATGCAGTCAGCTTTGTGTGCAGCCAGCTTGAGCTTCTCATGTTGAGCTTCTCATCCACCAACACCCCCAAGTCTTTCTCCTCAGGGATGCTCTCTATCCATTCTGCACCCAATCTGTTATTCTAGTTGATTATGTTAAGTCCCCATGCAAGGTGTTCTCCTGTCCTCCAGCACCCTCTCTGAAATCTGGCTCAGCACCCAGCTCACGCACAAGAACTCAGCAAAGCTTCCACTGCCGCTCACCCCCACCTTCCTCGGAAAGTCCTCTCAACTCTGGGTTGGGTTGAGAGGATTTCAGAGTAAAACATCCAGGTCAGATGTTTCACAAGCAGATGAGCTGCAGAAGGAGGGTTGTGGTGGCAATCACAATGTTCCTGCTCCCTGATGCAAGGGGGCACTTGGGCAAACAAGCAGTAGGATGAAAAAACCCTGCTCTTGTCATCAAGTCAAGATGTCCCCTGTCCTACCAACTCCACAAGAAAGTGGTTATAAGTACCTATTCCAAACCTTCCCATTATTTACTCCTCCATATGAGGAGTCCCAGACACCAAGCTCTACCTGGGGAGAAAACGAGCATCCAGGAGACAACAGTCTCCCTCATCAGCTGCTTCCTCCGCTTCTTCTTCAAGCTGTGGTCTTGATCCTACTTCCAGACTGTTTCTTGGAGCATTATCTACATACAAACAAGTTAAAATAAGGGGCAAAAATCACGCTTGCTGCAATGGCTTTCAGCTTCATCATGTAAAGTCTGATTAAGTTAAAACAGGTCAGAGAAACACAACTCCTCCTTTAAGCACCCCCACTCAGTTCTACCATCACCGCAAGGGTCATGGAAACAGCCCATGAAGGAGAACCAGGTCATTCAACTCGGGTTTTATTTAAGATTTGAGTTTTGGTTTTAAAATGGCTGAGCTGACCCCGCACACGAAACAAACCCGGAGAGTTACGGCCAAAGCAGGATGAAGAAAAACACATTATCTCGGTGGTGATTTTAAAACAGCAACAGCCCCGGTATTTCCAGGTGGGGCACAACACAAAGACCCACAGACGAAAGCTGTAGGTGAAGAGCGACAAAGTCTTCTTTACAAAGCCACCGCACCGTTGCTGCAAGGCAAGAGGGAAGAAGCTGCTCATCACCCACAGAAGCCTGTTAAATTTATTTCTGCCACTTCACACACACATGAAATCCAGCCTCAGTCTTCAGTTCCTTGGCACATCAAGGCCATCTCCTGTGTTCAAGCTCCCACTTTGCCTTTTCAGCTGAATTTTGTCATTTTGGCGAACCTCCTGGGTTAGTTCCAGCTCCCTCAGTGTGGGCTGGGACTCAAAGCCATATTGCTGTTCCAGATGTTGCTTCCAGCCTCTCTCCCTTCCTGCTCTCCTCCTTCACTTCTTGAATTTCCTCAGCAATCGTGTTTCTCAGAGCTTTATCAAACCTCAGCTGAGGTTTTAACCTTCGCTTCGTCCCACCCCAGCACTCCTTGGACCAACTCCATCTTCTTCTGTAGCTCTTCCCACCATCTCTCTGCAGGTGTTCACTTGGCAGCGAGTTCCTGTCCCGCTCCCATCTGTTTTGTTACTGCTGGCTATTCCCTGTTGAAGTTGGCAGCCGTTTCTCCCAGATCCCATCTTTGACATTGTGAGCTGTCATTAGCAACAAGCGATGACATCCCAGAGCATTAATTATCCATACACTTGATCCAGTTGGGCTTACGACCCCAAAACGTATCTACACGCTCTCCATCACTGCTGAAACCCAAAGCCATTAAAAAGTGTTGGTATTTCATGGTGAGAAGACAAATGGAGAATCAGACTTCACCTTTAACCATTTTAACATTGAAGATGTCGTCATCCACTGTACAAATGGCTTATGCAAGCTCTTAATTAAGAATGAGGTTCAAACAAATATTATTCTTGGACTTTGCTCTGGACCGGTTTTACCCTCAGTCAAGGATGGCAAGTTCTAAGGAAGCAAGTACCCACTCCCAGGCGTCTGGAGTTAGCTCTTGCATGGTATTTTGCTGCAATCGTGCCCTACTTACACCAGCTCGCGGCATCTTGAGAGACAGATGGATTCAGAAACTCGCAGAGATCTCGGCTGAGACGCGACAGCCTTTTCACGCGCCTCGCATTTCTGACCAGGCAACGTTTCTCGGCACTTTTACAAAACCAGGTCCCTGAAAAGGGGCATCAAGTTGGAAACAAAAACACTGCGACAAACCCCAGCCGCTTCGCGAAATAGTGGGGTTTGTGGCGGTGAAGCGTTTAGCACTCCCCACCCCACCCCCCAGGCCCCTTCTCAAGCTCTAACTAGATGGTTTAAGTCAAGTAAGTGTCTCCATGGAAACCTCCTTTCTCCAGGAGCCTCCTTGCTGGAGGAAACTGTGCACCCCTGTTGTTTAAAAGGGGAACACAGTTTGATAGAAGCATAAAGCCCACCTAGAGAAGAGGCTGTAATGACTCATCAGGCAGATTTATACCCTTTAAAAACATTCATGCTCTAAGGTCTCCCTGGAGCCTTCTCTTCTCCAGGCTGAACAGCCCCAGATCCCTGTTATCTTCACAGGAGAGGTGCTCCATCCCTCTGATCATCTTCATGGCCCTCTGCTGGACCTGTTCTAACAGGTCCATGTCCTTTCTCTGTTGAGGACTCCACAGCTGAACACAGGACTCCAGGTGGGGTCTCACGAGTGCAGAGTAGAGGGGCAGAATCACCTCCCATGCCCTGCTGGTCACACTTCTTTTGCTGCAGCCCAGGATGGGGTTGGCTTTCTGGGCTGCCAGCGCACGCTGCCGGCTCATGTGGAGCTTCTCCTCCAGGAGCACTCCCAAGTCCTTCTCCTCAGGGCTGCTCTCCAGCCATTCTCTGCCCAACCTGGATTTGTGCCTGGGATTGCCACGTCCCAGGTGCAGGACTCTGCACTTTGCTTGGTTGAACTTCATGCAACTTGGCACTAGCCCACCTCTCAAGCCTGTCCAGGTCATAGGAAGCCCCTTGTCAAAGCTACTAATTGCTTCCTGAATAAGACAATCTTCTGTGTTTTGGAAAAGAAGATGCGTTTGAGGCTCTCCCTCCACCCAGCCATTTGTAAGCTGTACCATGTTATATCAATTTTTAATATATGACTACTCAAGATCCCTCAAAAACAAAGCCAATTTTCTGAAAGGACACTCAAAAATTGGAATATTCTATGTTCTAATACAGAAGAGAGGCTTTAATATTAACAGGCAAATAAAAAGTTAAGGGCTGTGATTAAAAATGGTTTCAACTCAGGCAAATCGGCTGATAGAGTACGTAAAAAAAGCCAAGCCCAAAGGGTTCTCTAGTTGGAGTCGCTTTCAAATCACAGCAGAGTCAAGGCGTTCTGAGAAAAATAAGCCTCAGAGATCATTTTTTTTAAGACAGAGTCGCTATTTTAAAAGCTCTCTTTAGACAGGAAGGTACGCTGAGCCCAACACCAGGTAATGCACAGGGGAAGAGAGAGCATATGTACTGTACTTCAGAACAACAAAAAATAATCCCATTTTCCCAAGCTGAAGGTAGTTAAAATTTTTCTTCGTATTTTCTGGGAACATAAAAACATGCTGTTCCTGTTAACTTCAAACTAGGTCCAGGCACACTGTAGCCATCACCTCCTTTTCCCACCAGTCACAGGTGGGAGAAGATGACACACGTCTACAGTACCAGTCTCACAGCCTCCCAGTGGAGAAGGACAGGCTTTTGGCAAAGCTCCTCTCAAGCAGCCACCAGAAACTGGGCATGAGGAATCCAAACTGGAACTCAATGAGACAGACGCGCATCGCCAGCATAAAAAGAGAGATCATAGAATAGTTAGATTTGGAAGGGACATTAAAAATCATTGAGTTCCAACACCCCTGATGTGGACAGGGACACCTCCCACCAGACCAGGTTGCTCAAAGCCCCATCCAGCCTGGCCTTGAACATCTCCAGGGATGGGGCAGCCACAGCTTCTCTGGGCAACTTGTTCCAGTGCCTCATCACCCTCACAGCAAAGAATTTCTTCCTAATATCTATCTGAATCTCCCCTTTCAGTTTAAAACCATTACCTCTCATCCAGTCACTACACTCTCTGATCAAGATTCCCTCCCCATCTCTCCTGTAGCTCCCTTTAGGTATTGAAAGGTTGTTTTAAGGTCTCCCCAGAGCCTTCTCCAGGCTGAACAGCCCCAACTCTCTCAGCCTGTCCTCACAAGGGAGGGACTCCAGCCCTCAGATCACCTTTGTTGCCCTCCACTGGACCCATTTCAGCAGGTCCACGTCCTTCCTGTGTTAAGGACTCCAAAGCTCAATTTCTTCCCATTACACAGGAGTGACATAAACAGATACAAATCACCCTTTTTTACCTTTGGGAAAATTTAGCATAAGTCCTGCTGCAGAAAAAATAAGTTCACCTGCCTGCTTGCAGATGGGGCACATCTGCATGAAGGTTCTCATCCAAACGGGATGCAGAGGAAGGAGTGGGAAAGAGAGTTAAAGAGATGTCAGAGACGCTAAACACTTTTGTGGACTGGATTTAATCCTGTGCTGTCAAAAAAAAACGTTAATTGCCAAATCTCTCAAACCAGAGCCATTCTAGATCAAGTGAAATCTAGCCCCTACTTCCTTTCCTCCCACATACATCATCTCGAGTCTTCCAGAGGAAATACAAACAATGTCCTTATCAAAGGGATTTATTCAAGGGTAGTGGCCTTCCAATCCACCACCTCGCCCTAAGCTCCAAGCAGAGGAGCTCAGCAACACATCATATCCCTCTCCAGGCTGGCAGCCTTATGGTTCTGCCCAGGGAATTCATCCTGAGATACAAACTTTGCGAGGGGAAGCTCTTCATATTACAGGGAGATGAACTATATACACAAAAAGGGAGAGAGGCTGCAGATTTTGGCAACGAACTTCAGCATTGTGTCAACCGGTGACCACAACAGATGGGAGAAGGCACCACAGAAGGAAAAGACCTCACAAACTCTATCTACATCCAGTACAACTACTGCAAGAGCTGTTATGAATTGTGGAGCAAACAGGAAAAACATATTTGAATTAAAACCCAGGGCACGGGGAAGAAAGGGCTGAGCCAGCAGCAGGTCTCAACAAGAAGCAGGAATGAGTTTCTACACAACACAAGGGCTTTGGTGGGAGGCGAGTGGTTACTCCAGAAGGGGTTTAACCTCACCCCACAGATGACCAAAGCAGAAGAGAGAAAGCAGCTCCCCCAGTTATAATACAGACCTTTTGTCGATTTTCTCTATGTATAACGTTACTCCCTTGAGAGCCACTTGCTATCCCAAAGGGCTACAGAAGGAGGAGTTACGAGACAAGGTTGTATTACTTCACCCAACACTTTCAAGCACCTGGTGGCGATACCAACAACAATCTCATCTGAGAGATTTGTCTGGTGACAGTGAATTCTCCACTCCTTCCTCAGCCCCAAGGTAAGAAACGCAGCAGTTCATTTTATTTAAAAAAAAAAAATAAATCAGTATACAGTTGAACATAAGCCCAGTGTTTATAACCAACCCCTCTAGCAGTTCCAAGTTTCCTGTTGTTTGACAGACTATTAGCAACCAAAGGAATCAGTAGCATAAAGAAAGAAACCACTAAAATTTCAAAAAAATAAAAATAAAAAAATTAACGTCCCCGCGTCTCCAAGAAAGCAGCATCCACAATCAGTTTGTTTTCCACTGGATTTGCTCTAAGAAACAACATCAACATCACTTTGCAGGTAAATCTTATCTTTAAAACGGTAATTGCTCTGTTTGCTTTATCATACAGGGCAAGGGTCTCTAAGAAGCCTCACAGCGCTGATAAAATAACCCTAAAAGAGCTCTCTGACAATTTTTCCAGCAATTTACCTTCTAGAACATCAGTAATATCTGAGATTTAACTAGATTTATCTAGTTGAGTTGAAACTAAAGGGGGAGAGGCGTCCCCAAGTCGCACAATTTGGCAAAAGGATCATCCAGGAATTCAGTTCTCCAGCGGCTGCGGGAAGCACCCGGAGGCCTTCTCCAGGCTCCCTTGGAGCATCCAGCAGTAGGAACAGGCAGGAGATGTGCCTATTCACCCCCTCGCTCCCCTCTCAGTTGTTACAGCTGTTGACGTTTCTGCTGCCTCCTCGAGTCACCCAGAGCACAGAGCAGCCTCAGCGCTGTAATAGCAGCTTGCCAGAAGTAGGAAGAGTCTGGCCAGCAAAAGGTTTAATTTATTAAGAGAAACATGGTCTCAGGCTCCACGTTGTGTTTGTTGTTGTTGTTTTAAATAAACAACAGGAAGAAAGAGGAAAACCAACTGGCTTCGCTACGTGTAGGTCAGGTTAAGACGTTCTCAGCAAGACCTTCTCAACCATAGAAAAGACTCCTCCCCTCTCACCCCCATCACGAGGATGGGAAGACGGTTCTCTACGTAAGATCAGGAGTGTCCCCGTGGTGCACCCTTCCACATTCAGTGAGCAAAACTCCTGCCGCCCTTCTGAGCAGATCAAAGTTTTAAGAAAACACCCCTGGGAAGCAGGAGTAAAAGGGGAGAGGGTCAGGTAATTCTGAGTAATTTCAGTCTCTGAAATGAACACCTAAAAGTCTTGACGCGGTGACTGTGTCGACTCCACCACTTTAATGGTTGTTCTTGGCCGCCTCTTTCGCCGCAAGAATCAGAGGAGTGAGACTAGACAGAGGCTTTGCAATTTTCAGGAACTGGTGCTAGGAAGAAGGAAAAAAAAAGGAAAAGGGTTACATTTTTCAGAACACACCCCAGAAATCTGGTGGCTACTGAAAATCAAAGAATCATAGAATGGTTAGAGTTGGAAGGGACCTCAAGGATCATCCAGTTCCAACCCCCCTGCCATGGGCAGGGACACCTCCCACCACACCAGGTTGCTCAAACCCCATCCAGCCTGGCCTTGAAGACCTCCAGGGATGGGGCAGCCACAACTTCTCTGGGCAAAAATATTGGCACCCAGACCCATCTGATGCCTAACAACCTATTTTAATATCTGAACGGGTGAAACCAAGAGGCCTGTTACCACCACAAACCTTTGGGGCTTGCTTGAAATTATGAAGAGTGATTTGCGCCCAACACATGTAAATTCCACAATGTTTGCACACATTCAAGACTGAGAAAAACTCAGCAAATATCCCCTGGTGAATTATAGAGTCTTGCAAAATCTATAGTGGAATTCTGTATAGGAGGAAGGTGTAGAAAAAACAATCCTGTGTGGTTCAAGTTCAGGGATTCCGACAGGAATCGCCTCTTATTTCTCTCTTTCCTGATACCACAGGTTTGGTGGAAGCATTGCCTTGGCCTTCTACGGGTACTAGAAATTTGCAAAGCAGCTGGAATTTAGGAAAGCAGCAACACAGAACCATTCAGCTAATCTCCTGTACGAGGTGCTCTGCTAAATAAAATGATATTGATTATTAAACAGTTGTCAGGTGAGAGCGAGGGCACGCAGGGCAAGTTCACAAGCTGTTCTGAAAACAAAAAAGCAACTACATCCCACAGGACCTCCGAGCATCAGAAGGGATCCATCACCCAAGGCAACATGCTTCAGAGGAGGAAGGAGAAAAAAAGGCTAAAGGGTAGTTAAAATCAGGCAGAAATGTTAAACTCAAAATGTTCCCCTGCTACAAGGAACACGTTACTGCTTTCTGGTATTTTGGGGCTGGGAAGCCCTGAAGAAAAAGTGATCTTCCAACTACTGCCATTCTGCCAGTGATTAATGCTTCATTACAGACTCAGAAGGCAGCAACACACCCAAAACTGCATCTACTACACAAAATAGTGGAAAGAAGAGAAAACAAAAACAAGAACTATGTCACAGTTGAGGTCTCAGAGCTCCTGATCACAGATTTATTTTACGAAGATCTACAGTTTCTACCCCCATGGCAAATTGAAGAGAAGGAACACACGAACAACTCTCATCCATGTCAGTAAAAAGCCTGGCAGCTTCACCCTCCCCTTTCACCAGGAGTTCAGACTAAGACATTAGGTTTTCAGTGAAGTCATTGCTGACAGGGTGATGGACACTGCAACAGGTTGCTCAGAGAGCTTGTGGATGCCCCATCATCAGAAGTGGTCAAGACCAGGCTGGAGGGGGCTTTGAGCAACCTGGTCTAGCGTGAGGTACCCCTGCTCATGGAAGATGGCTTGGATCTTTAAAGGTCCCTTCCAATCCAAACCATTCTATGATTAAGATATCTCACAGGCTTTTTTCCATCACCTCTGGTAAGGTGCATTACCTGGCCAAGGGCTGTAACACCAAACTGCTCTGGTTACCACAAGCCATGCATATTTTGAAGAGCTTTGTGATTCCTCCACCAAAAGGAGAAAACCAAAACATCCAATAGCTAGAAGAACTCCTGCTGTCCAAATGGGAACAAGCATGGCCAGATCATGACAACACATCCAGATATCAGGGCCAGCTGCATAAAGATACCATGGGAATTAAGGGGCTCAGCGATTAGAATCATAGAATGGTTCAGTTTAGAAAGGATCATAAAGATCATCCAGTTCCAAACCCCTGCCATGGGCAGGGACACCTGCAGACCAGGTTGTGCAAAGCCGCATCTTGAACACCTCAAGGGATGGAACAGCCACAGCTTCTCTGGGCAACCTGTTCCAGTGCCTCACCACCCTCACAGGAATGAATTTCTTCCTAATATTTAGTCTAATTTGCACATCTTTCAGTTTCAAACCATTACCACTCAGACTATTGCTTTGTTCCCTGACCAAGAGTCCCTCCACATCTCTCCTGGAGCCCCTTTAGGGACTGGTAGGGGCTCTAAGCTCTCCTTGGAGCTTTCTCTTCTCCAGACTGAACCCTCCCAACTCTCTCAGCCTGTTCTCACAGCAGAGGGGCTCCAACCCTCTGATCATCTTCATGGCCCTCTACTGTTCCAAGAGGTCCATGTCCTTCCTGTGCTCAGGACTCCAGAGCTGGAGGCAGCACTGCAGAGTGGAGCAGAGGGGCAGAATCCTCCCCCTCCCCCTGCTGGCCACAGTTCTTCTGATGCATGTGAGGATGTGGGGGTCTTTCTGGGCTGGCAGAGCCCATAAGGCTGGTTACAGAACATGCTGCACAGATGCTGTATTTGCTACTCACAGCAGAAGAAGGGTGTAGTGTTTTAAACCCTTGATTATAGATTAAGGTCTTGGGGTTGTTTGGGTTTTTTCCTGGCAGGTTACCTTAGCTGTGCTTGTGCCTTTAGCTAATGCAGTATTTAAGGCCCCAGACAAGATCTGTACGTAAGCCCACTTGCCATTGCATGATTACATTGATTCCCCCATCAACCCCATTCCTCTTCCCCATCACCTACCTGTAGCAGCTCTTTTGCAGAACCTCTCTTTTCCACGTCCATTTCCAGACAGCGATTTAAGAAGTCTCGGAATACGACTGAAAGCTTTTCTGGATTCTGCAGTTCTGGAGTCCCGTTAGTAGCAATGAGATACAGGGCCTAAAGCAAAAACAAGCACCGGAGGAACAGGAGGTTATGGAGGTTAGATTCCATCTCTGGAGTACAGAGACACCCATTTCTTCTCTTCCTCCTCCCAGTTCAATGGGGAGGAAAAAAAGCCCACCTTATCAGGGTGTCTAATCAATGCTTAAGTTTCAGCCAACAGAAAGGCTGCCAGCCCTATTTTTATGTGGATGGGATCCAATCCTTTATTGTTTTACCCTCCTAATCTGGGTTTAGATCCTGCAGCCCTCTCACGGGATTAGGAGGACAAAAACAACATTCCAGACCGTGTTTACATAGGGAAGTTAACTGGCATGACTCTACCAGCGCTAGACTCCTGCAATAACTGTATCCTCATGGGAAGGCACCCCTGAATAAATAGGAGGTTTTGTTCTGTGGGTACTTTGCCTGACCTCACAAGGCCCCAAAAGGCTGTACGATAAAGGTGCAGTTGGCTCCTTATCAAAGATGCCCAGGAGCCCCTCAAGCAGCTTTTAACCTCCTGCAGAAGCAAGCAGTTCTGCTTCTGCTTGGGGATGAAGCATTTACACACACAACCTGCTGAGAATCAAGGGGCTCAGAATCCATCCATTTCAGGATTGCAGGCAAGAACCTTCCAGGATGGGTTTTCAAAGGTAACGGAAATTTTTCAGAGACATATTAATATGCAGGTCATTTGAGCACATCACTCGGCACATCCCACGGGAGCAGTGACAGCCTGGGAATTGGCACAAGTTGAGTGAAATGAGGCCAAAGTACTGTTACCCTTGTTTAACTCAAGATCCGGTTTCTGCTCTTCTTTCCCCAAAAAATCACTCCCAGTGCAAGAGAGGGAGACAAAAGTAAACTGGAATTTTTCTAGATCCCTCTATCCCATGTGGCTGCAGGAGAAGCCATGAGCCTGGCTGATATTAAGTGCAGTTACAAAGTGACAGCATCTCCCCTTTCATTAAAAACTAAAGAAGGGAAAGGCATCAGGAGCCCTATCTAAAGAATTAAGCTTGTAGCTTTATTTGGAGTGTGCAAGGCAGAACAACCTGCCAGCAGGAAAAAGCTTTATTTGAAGAATTAGTAACGTGCTATGTTGTTGAACTTAAGGAGAACTCTTCCCCGCTCACAAGGCAAAGGGATTCAAGAAGTCAGCTGATTTGGTGCCATCAGGTAGTCTTTCTGCCTCTATCAGCATCTCCAGAAACTGGGACATCATGACTGTGCATGATCTAACTCACCAGAGGTGACCAAGGCTTCTGCAATAGGAAGAACTCCCACCTCTGGCTACCCAGAGACAGCTATGGCTTTTAACTAAAACTATCTCAATCTTCTCACCGTGACAGTTATGGTGCTGCAGATGGTGAAAAATAACCTGCCTCCTTTAAAAGGAGCCCAGTTTCACCAACAGGCTCAGTAAAGACTGAACCTGCAGGTCAGCAGGTGATTCTGGCCAGCAGATTGAGGGAGGTGGCCAGCAGGTCTAGGGAAGGTCTGCCCCTCTGCTCTGGTGAGACCCCCGCAGAGTACAGCATCCAGCCTTGGAGTCCTCAGCACAGGAAGGATGTGGATCTGTTGGAGCAGGTCTAGAGGAGGCCATGAAGATGACCAGAGGGCTGGAGCCCCTCTTCTATGAAGACAGGCTGAGAGAGTTTGGGTTGTTCAGTCTGGAGAAGAGAAGGCTCCAAGGAAACCTTAAGGTACTGGAAGGGGTCTAAGGGGCTCCAGGAGAGATAGGGAGGGATTCTCTAGCAGGGAATGGAGCGATAGGACAAGGGGTAATGGTTTTAAATTGAAAGACATGAGATTTAGACTAGGTCTCAGGAAGAAATTTTTCACTGTGAGGGTGGTGAGACACTGGCCCAGTCTGCCCAGAGAAGCTGCAGCTGCCCCATCCCTGGATGTGTTCAAGGCCAGGCTGGACAAGGCTTTGAGCAACCTGGTCTGGTGGGAGGTGTCCTTGTCCATGGTAGGGGATCTTTAAGATCTATTCCAACCTGAGCCATTCTATGATTCTATGACCTGAGGGCAAAAGATGGTCTCTTACTCTCAGAGGGTTCTCGTTGAGGTAGGGAGGCTCTCCTTCAATCATCTCGATGGCCATTATTCCCAGCGACCAGATATCCACTTTGGGTCCATAGGCTTTGCGTGTCACCACTTCTGGTGCCATCCAGTATGGGGTCCCCACCATGGTACTGCGTTTGCTCTGCTCAGGAGTGATCTGGGCACAGAAGCCGAAGTCAGCTGGAAGGGAGGGGAAGAAACAGGCACAGAAATCAGCAAGTTTCTCCAAAATCAATGGTTACTGATGCCAAAGTTCTAGTTCAAGTAATCCTGTCCCAACAGCTGGTTGCTACTGTGAAACAAGGGGTGGTTTTGTGGCTCATCTAGAAGATGGTGTTGATGTTAGAGAAGTTTGTAAATCTGCCTCACTGAAGCCATGAGGATTATGGAGCTGTTGACTTGTTGATGTGAGGGATGGGGATCAGTAAATAACCATATAGGGGTGTTGAGACACTTGACTGTGTTTGCAGCACTGTGCAGCTGTAATACATGATCTAAAGACTGTCCCTGGGTATGTGAAAAATAGAAATTAATGCACAGTCTGACATAGATTCACTCCCCTCAATGCCCATGCCATATCACAGAATCCCCGAATGATCTGGGGTTGGAAGGGACCTCTGGAGATCATCTAGTCCAAATCCCCTGCCTAAGCAAGTCCACCCACATGAGGTTGCACAGGAATGTGTCCAGGCAGGTTTTGAATGTCTCCAGAGATGGAGACTCCACCACCTCTCTGAGCAGCCTCTTCCAGGGTTCTGACATTCTCACTGGAAGAAAGTTCCTCCTCACATGGAACTTCTTATGTACAAGTTTGTGCCCATTTCCTCTTATCCTCTCACTGGGCACCACTGAAAAAAGACTGTCCCCATCCTCTTGACATCTACACTTGAAGTATTTATAAGTGTTGATCAGATCCCCCTTCAGTCTTCTCTTCTCCAGACTAAAAAGACCTAAGTCCCTCAGCCTTTCCTCATAAAAGAGATGCTCCAGGCCCCTCATCATCTCTGACGTCCTCTGCTGGACCTTCTCCAGCAGTTCCCTGTCTTTCTGGAACTGGAGAGACCAGAACTGGACACAGCACTCCAGATGGGCCCTCACCAGGGCAGAATAGAGGGCCAGGATGACCTCACTTGACCTGCTAATCACACTCTGGTGATATCATCTGCAAGTATTTCCAGACCCGGAGATATTACTTTCCCAGCAGATTTATCATCCCTCAAACAGGATTTTTTTTACAGAGCAAACAGTGCTCAGAATAAGTTTAAAGGACCTAAATTTATACAGATTATTTTCTTCGAATAGACACAAAGATGGAGAGCCTTCATGCAAAGATTGTTGGGCCCTAGTTCTTATTTGTTTTCGACTTGCCAAAAAAACCCTTAATTCTGTTCTTGTGAGCCCAGCAGAATCAACACAGCAAGATGCACTGCCCATCCTGACACCCTGCGGCATCACAGGTTTAATTTTAGGCAGAATGATGAGAATCAAACTGAGCCCTAGCTGAGTTTTCGTAAAGGCTAACGACCAAGAAAGGTACATATGGTTCATAAACACAGCAAATTTCCAGCAGAGCCAATAAGCAGTATAAGTCCAGAAGGTCACTGCATCATATCCACGGGGACTTTTCTAACTTTGAACTCCAGCCCAGTACCTGCACACTAGGCTCAAAGAAATTCTTCCAGAAGAAGAGAGCACTTTGGCCCCGATGAGCTGTTCATCACCAACACTCCAGAGATCTAACTGTACCAAAGTACAGCTTTAGTCTAAAAAGCAATTATGTGCAAAAAAAAAAACAACCACCCCACCTTCTTACTCAGCATATCTGCACTGTGTGAATTTTGAGTCATAACTGCTGTCACTGCCGACAAAAATAGACCTATTTATGCCTCTTGGGTGCTAGCCAAGAGAACTGAGAGGAAGAGAAAAGGAGCACAGTTTTGTTAAAGCTATAGGTGGAAGATAATTATTCGCTGGTTTCCAGACTTATCTCTGCACGGGCAACAACAAGCACAACAGCTACCTCAGCACCCGAGGGGCAGGACTGTCTCAAGGCCTTCGTTACTGGTGATAACGCAAGCAGGAAGCAACGTTTAGAGTCCAGTCTGGGTTAGTGTAAGATTAAATGTTTTCTTGTTACACCATTTTCCATTCTCCCTCCAGTCTTCCTGCCCCTCAAAGTACCCACGGTGTTTTCCAGACGGAAGAAATCATTCACAAATAAAGACTTCTGGCCCCACGCTTTCAAACCAGCTTTCTAGACTGGAGTAACATTAAAATACTGTTAATTTAGTCCATGGAAATAGAGGGTCCAAAGCTGAATAAACCCCAAACCTCACTTGGAGTCTGGTTTCACTTCACAAGGATCACAGAATCACAGAATTGTCTAGGTTGGAAGGGACCTTTGAGATCGTCTAGTTCAACCATCTACCTAACTCTGAATTAAAAAAAAAAACAACGACCCATCACTAAACCATGTCTCTAAGCACTATGTCAACCCGTCTTTTAAATATCTCCAGGGATGCTGCCTCAACCCCTTCCTGGGCAGCCCATTCCAATGCTTGATAGCCCCTGCAGTGTCAAAACTGTTCCTAATATCCAATCTGAACCTCCCCTGGTGCAACTCGAGGCCGTCTTTTCTAGTCCTGTTGCCTGTGACTTGGGAGAAGAGACCGACACCATCCTTCCAGGGAGTTGTAGAGAGCAAGAAGGTCTCCCCTACAGCCTCCTCTTCTCCAGGCTGAACAGCGCCACATCCCTTAGCCANCTTTTAAATATCTCCAGGGATGCTGCCTCAACCCCTTCCTGGGCAGCCCATTCCAATGCTTGATAGCCCCTGCAGTGTCAAAACTGTTCCTAATATCCAATCTGAACCTCCCCTGGTGCAACTCGAGGCCGTCTTTTCTAGTCCTGTTGCCTGTGACTTGGGAGAAGAGACCGACACCATCCTTCCAGGGAGTTGTAGAGAGCAAGAAGGTCTCCCCTACAGCCTCCTCTTCTCCAGGCTGAACAGCGCCACATCCCTTAGCCACTCCTCATAAAACCTATTCTCCAGAACCCTCAGCAGCTTCGTTGCCCTTCTCTGGACCTGCTCCAGCCCCTCAACATCTTTTTTGTGGGAAGGGGCCCAAAACTGGACACAGTACTCAAGGGAACGTTCACCTCCCAAGTCCTACTCCCCACGCTGTTCCTGATACAGGCCAGGATGCTGTTGGTCTTCTTGGCCACCTGGGCACACCACTGGCTCATGTTCAGCCCACAGTCAACCAATACCCCCAGGTTCTTTTCTGCCAGGCAGCTCCAGCCACTCTTTCCTGTAGCGCTGCATGGGGTTGTTGTGACCCAAGTGCAGGACTTGGCCTTATTGAACTAATGCCACAAAAATACATAAAGGAGCGTTTCTACAACCACTGTCTCCCCACCAGGCCTGGCCCAGAGCAGAGTAACACGCCTGGGTTGATAATTCAAGTCATCCCCAGTGCTGGTCCCCACATACTTAGTTTGACAGAGCCATCCATTCCCAGCAGGATGTTGTCACTCTTGATGTCTCTGTGAATAACTTGGTTTGAATGGAGAAATTCCAGAGCTTGCAGACACTGGAAAAAATATAAATGAAGTCATTGAGATATTCTTACTGTGCATAAAATTATTCACTAGCCACAATTAGCCAACTAATGGGTTCTAACAACACGCATTTTGAGTAGCAAGGGCTTAGTGTGTTAAAGTCTTCCACATATTCTGTATGTGCAGGGCTACAGAGAGCTAACCCACTGGGATCTGCAGGTCCTAGAGGACAAGTTAGCTACAAAAGACCTGGAGAACAGGCACGACCAGGGAGAATCCAACCCCATTTGGCACTCCAGCCCTCCCCCTAGGGTGAATTGTATTAGGTTGGTGTTCAGATTGTACGCTGTAACCTCCCAGATGAAATCTAGCCTCTGAAAGAGTGACTGCACCGTTACAGGAACTGGAGACAGCTTTTCTGGAGGACCCCATGATCTCATCCCAATCACAGCTCCCTCTGAGCACCAGCACTGCTTTACCTCTCGGCACACAGCTGCGATTTGTCCCTCATCCATGCAAGTCTCTGTCACAACGTCTGTCAGGGAGCCTCCTGCCAAGTACTCCATGACCACCCAGAGCTCTTCTCCTACAAGGTAACTGAAGAGCCAAATCCAGATTTTAAAATCAGGAATTATGAGCATATCACTGTTTATCTGCCCAGAATGCACTGCGTTTTAAAACTGTCTTAGAAGTTGCAGAGAAACCATGAGGCTTGAGCAGCATTTTTAATGGTACCAGGGCACCAGGTACATGTAGAACTTTCTGGGATCACAACCTGAATGAGCAGAGGGAATAATAGGGAGTGCAGAAAGTTGAGGTAATGGGAGAGCAGGCCACAAATTTGCTGCCCATAAAAGCAAGGCTGAATTTTTCCTGCCACAGAAGGGCCCAGACTAAGATGGAGACCTGATCTTACAACTCCTGCAATCACAGAGGGAAGGGGAAGAGCTACTGGTCAAGGCTGAGGCCCAATATCTGGGCTGTAGCCCAGACATTTGGCACATGACAAGGCTTCTGAGGGCATCAGAAGAGGTGGCTTCATCAACACTGTCATCCTGCTGACCTAAGCAACTGCCTACTTTAGGCAGCCTGCATTTGAAAATCACCTCAATCTTTCTTATGCTACAAAATTAGTTTGGGATACTGTCTGAAAAATTCAGAGCCATTTGTAACGGCAAACGAGAACGAGAACATCTTGTTGGATTCAAAAGCAATTCAAAAAGACTTAAAATAAAAAAGAAGAGCCAACAGGGCAGGAATCATCCCAAAAGGCCCATAGGAAAACAGGGAGGAGACAGGAGTCGAGATGGGAGCAAGTTCTCTGAGCCATTTGGGATATTCTTCTCATTGGGAGGGCGTGTGCTCATGTCTAAATGTAGAAGACCGGATATGAAGACTTAAGCATTAACTCATTTTTAGGAAAACAAACAAACCCAAACCACCAACCACTTCTGCCTTTTTGGGCCCATCTGGAAAAACATCAGCAGAATCTTCCATGACAGATACCTCAGGATGACACATTCCTGAAGAAAGGAATCATCGACTTGAAAACCCACCTTCTCAGCCTATCCTCTCATTTTGAAAGGAAGCGGACAGATGAGTCAAGAGGGAAGGCAGAGAATCTAATTAAGAGCTTCTGTGGGCATTAGAGTTCATCAAGCAGATATTTACTTTGCTGTGAGACACTGATCCTACTGAGGAGTGAATTTATTAAAACCCAAAGGATAAAGCAGGACAGGCCCTAGGGAACTATTAGCTAGAAAGTGATGGTGAAGAAGAAAGAAGTTAAGCCCAACTTGGCATGGAGAGTTGGTCCCTTGGAAGAGAAGGTCCCTTAGAAGGGGTTGAAAGCAACCATTCCATGATTCTGTGAAAGCAGGAATGAGCGAGACATCACAGGAGGGGGCAGGAGACATGCTTTGACCCCGAGAGGATATACTGCCAACACCTGAGCTCGTGAAAAAATTCCCCCAAGATAAGAACTGTAGTCTGATCTGTGTTGCAGTTATGAAGAGCTTTGATATTGAAGAAAGATGGTATCTTGGTGTGGTGACGCTGCAGATAATGTAGAGAGAGAGAGAGTCTGGAGTTCCTCCTGGGTTACAGAGTCCAGGGACACAGGGCTACACTCCTGGAGCAGACAGGTCTCCAACTCCACTGTGGAAGAGAAGCTGATGCACTGGCAGCTTTTCTCCCTGGCATCACAGATGCCAGAAAAAGCAGTATCACCTGCACAGCAGCCCATTGGGGTGACAGAGGAGCAGCAGAACTGCTTTCAGAAGTACTCCTGCCAGCTCTGTGGGTCATCTACCTTCTAACAGACTCCTAAAGCCACTCCATCCACATCCTTCTTTCCTGCCTCTATGCTGTTGCTGCATCTTCATCACTCCTGTCAAACCACAGAATCATAAAATGGTTCAGGTTGGAAGGGACCTGAAGTTCAGTTGGAAGGGATCATGAAGTTCCAACCCCCCTGCTCTGGGCAGGGACACCTCCCACCAGACCAGGTTGCTCAAAGCCCCATCCAGCCTGGTCTTGAACCTCCAGGGATGGGGCAGCCACAACTTCTCTGGGCCACCCGGGCCAACCCGTTTTTTCATGTAATACAAAGAAACTGGCAGTAGAAAGAAAATGGCACCTCCAGAAGGTAACTCAGCACAAGTGGCTGCTTGTCTGCACTGGAAAACTAAGGCCACTGTCTTCAGAGCTGGATGTTTCTGAATTCTGTGCCTAAATACAGCTGAATTAGGCCATGCACACCTTTGTGCAACGCTGGTCACTTAGGTCAGAGCAGAAAAGCTGTCTGAGGCATCAATGCCCAATTTGCACAGTGCTGTTTGCTTTTGGGGGGTGAGTAAACCAGCCAGACCTCCTAACCATGATCAAGTAGGTCATGCAGGTAAGAGAGAATAAAGCACAGGAAACCTTTGCATAAGGGCAGGAGCTAAGGTAAAGAGAAGGATTGGTTTATACCAATGACAACCTTGCAGCTCCCATTAGGGACTTGGGAGGGGACATACTGTCAGAAACAGAACTGCAAATGAGAACCCAGGTGCCACAGTAGCACACGCATCCGTCCTCATATTTCCTTCATACATAGAGCAGTCAGCAGGCAAGAGGTGTCTAAATATCAGCTCTGTTCAGTGCTCAGGAAGCAAACAGACCCATCAGGCCAGGCAGGAGGGACAAGACTCCCCACCAATGGGGTCCTGCAGTCGCAAAGCTGAAGGTGACACAACAGGCACAAGAACCTCCACGTTCATCCTTGCTGCCGCTCTGTCCATTGGAGGCACTCAAACAAAAGATAATCCCTCTGAAAAAAATGAGTGAAAGAAAGTGGAGGACAAAAGCAGCACCTTTTGTTGCTGGAAGTTTGGGTAAGACAGCAGGACGTGCAGCTACCCTGCAGCTGGGACGTACTGGCCAGACAAGGCAAGCGCGTGTATTCAGTGATGCTCACTTCGGGAAGAATGTGCCTCTCAAACAGTTTTCCATAACAAAATCTCCGATCAGCCAGAAGAAATAAACAGTTTCAGCCCAGATGCAATTCTTAAGTCTTCTTTACCACTTGTTTCATTTTACATGGGTAATATTCTTCTGCTCTTTGGAAGAAGGGGACGTCTGCCCAGCGTCACTTCTCCACGCCCACAGACTTTCCACAAAATTTCAGGAGCAGACTTTTGTCCCTTCAACAAAATAGCTCTTTACAGCCACGCAAGGGACACAGCACCCTATAAATCCAGCAGGGCAAGTGATGATGCAGTATACAAGAAGTGCTTATTTTGGCTAAAGACGCTAAAAGCCTGTTAAAGAAACAGCTGGTAAGTTCTTGACATACAGGCAGAGCAAGGAAGCGTGCAAATAGTCTCTCAGATTTCCAAACGAAATTTGAGGTCACACCTAGCTGAGGGGTCTGGACCACAAGTCTTATGAGGGACCTGGGGGTGTTCAGCCTGGAGAAAAGAAAGCTCTAGAAACCTTCTCACTCCCAACAACTCCCTGAAAGGAAAGTGGAACCATGGGGGATCTGTCTCTTCTCCCAAGGAACAGGCGGTGGGACAAGAAGAAATGGCCTCAAGTTGTGCCAAGGGAGGCTTAGGATGGGTATTAGGAAAAATTTCTTCACTGAAGGGTTTGTCAAAAATTGGAAGAGGCTTCCCAGGAAAGTGGTGGAATCACCATCCCTGGAGGCATTTAAAAGCTGGGTAGATGTGGTACTGAGGAACATGGGTTTTGTCAGTGTTAGGTTGATGGTTGGACTCAATGATCTTAAAGTTTCTTCCAACCAAAATTGATTCTATGATTTTACGTCATCCACCTTTTTCATTCTTATGCTACTGCACAGAAAATCTAAGGACAGACACAGGGACAAGATCACTGTTTAACCCTGGAAGGAGTTTGCTCCTCCACAAGGTGAATGTCAGCATTAATTACTAGAAGAGGAAAGAAGACAAAAGAACATACAAATAACGCAGCTCAAAGTCGTCATATTTCTTCACTAGTAGCCGGAAGGAAATGGTTTGTGTGTCAAATTTGGCAAGGAAGAGAGCTGAGAAACAGAATGCTGAAAGCAAACCGCTACTGCCTTTGCTGCCAGCATCTCTAAAGACAATGGAGATGCCCCACTAATAGCCAGTTAGACACCTGTTTCTCCTAGGACATGAAGAGAGGCCACCAAGCCACCCCACCCCACCATTGCCATATGCATTAAACGATGCAAGGTTGTCCTATATCTGCATCAAGCTGCATCAGGATCACTTAAGACAGCGACAAGGAAATGTTTTCCCTGAATCCCTTTGCCTGAACTCTTCAAATCATGACATACCTGTCCAAGTAGTTGACAATGTTGGGGTTCTTGTTTTCCCTCATTACAAGGATTTCATTAATAATCAGTTCTTTTTTGGGCTGCTGCTGCAAATTCATCTGTTTGATCGCAACCTGCAATGAAGAAAGACCAAATGAAGCTTTATTACAGGAGTCCCCATGAAGCCTGCCAGTACCAGCATCGATTACTTTAGTCCCACATTCACATGAAGCAGGAAAACCCTTTATTATCAAGGGCTGCTCAGCCATTCAGTATCTCTGACAGTTCCTGCATCAAAGTCCATTTCCAGACTTGCTGGAGGATATTAATATTGAAAAGGACAAGAGGAATTACTATTTCAGCACAGGAAGGACATAGAACAACTGGAATAAGTCCAAGAGAGGGTCATGAAGATAATCAGAGAGCTGGACCCTCTCTGCTATTGAGGACAGCCTGCTACAGTTGAGGTTGTTCACCCTGAAGAAAAAAAGGCTCCAGGGAGACCTTAAAGCCCCTTCCAGTCCCTAAAGGAGGCTATGGAGAGATGGGGAAGGACTCTTTATGAGGGAGTGGAGTGATAGGATGAGGGGTAATGGTTTTAAACTGAAAGTGTGGAGACTTAGATTAGTTATTAGGAAGAAATTCTTTGCTGTGAGGGTGGTGAGGCACTGGAACAGGTTGCCCAGAGAAGCTGTGGCTGCCCCATCCCTGGAGGGGTTCAAGGCCAGGCTGGATGGGGCTTTGAGCAACCTGGTGTGGTGGGAGGTGTCCCTGCCCATGGCAGGGGGGTTGGAACCAGATGATCTTTAAGGTCCCGTCCAACTCTAACCATTCTGTGATGCTATGAAATGTGTTGCCATTCACTGAGCTCCTTGAGGATTGGCAGCAGCACACTACGCAGAAATGAGTAGGTCAGCAACATGCTGAGGTTACAGCGATCCCAAATGCAAATTTAAAAATCCAGGGCCTGGTCACACAACATAATGGGAATGATGTAAAATTCTGTTGTAATATAAGGGTTCAGATATTCACATGGGCATCACCAAAGGGGTCCAGAAAGAAAGTAGAAAACCATGTCAAGAGTTCCCCCTCCTGAGAAACTTCCCATTGCTTCAAAATAAATGAAGCACCCCTTCCCCAGAGGCCATAGTTAACCTGTCCTAATTCTTCTGGGAAAGGGGGGGAAGGAGTTTTGTCCAAAAGCGCAGTTACAAAATTTGCCAGCGGATAACCCTGACATTGTACAAATGCAAAGCAGACACACGTTGCTGCAGACTGCCATAAATATATTTGGAATAATGCATGCATGTTCCTCACTAAAAATCCCCCACCAAGCAATAACGGCTTCCAGAGATGCTGCGTATCCGTCACTACTAGTTTATTATGTATGAGATACACTGGGCACTTTTCAATATTTGGGGAGGGAAGACAGACAGACATTCCTTGTCCTTTAATTCCAGAGGAGAAAGCAAGTGGGCAAAGGAGGTGGGGGGAGAGGAACTATTTATTCTAGTGATAGGACAAGGGGTAACGGTTTTAAATTGGAAGAGGGGAGATTTAGATTAGATATTTGGAAGAAATTCTTTCCTGTGAGGGTGGTGAGGCACTGGAAGTGGTTGCCCAGGGAAGTTGTGGCTGCCCCATCCCTGGAGGTGTGCAAGGCCAGGCCGGATGGAGCCTGGAGCAACCTGGTCTGGTGGGAGGTGTCCCTGCCCATGGCAGGGGGGTTGGAACTGGATGATCTTTGAGGTCCCTTCCAACTCTAACCATTCTATGATTCTATTTCTCTGCCAGTCGGCTAGTATAAGTGTAGGAAGGTAGCAGGTAGTTAAGGAGCAGAGGGTATATAAAAGGGTTTAAATGGGAACACAGAGGAATCTTGGGGATGAAGAGAGAAACTTCTGAGGAACTAATTTGAACATTTGCTTCTAGCTTTTGTGGCCACGGGAAGTTTCTTTACAAATACAAAATGATTTAAGAATCAAAAGTTTGGAAATCACTTTTTCCAGTTCTTTGCTCAGACCACTCGAACATGCCTGGTTAGTAAGGAAATAAATAGCTCATTAAAAATAAGATGTCATGAATCTTTGAAAAGATCATCTTTAATTTGCAGCATCAACTTGAACTTTCAGCACAGAATTCAGAATCCACTGTTATGGAATTCCGGTAGCACTTACCTCCTGTCCTGTAGCTACATCTATTGCCGTGTAAACTGTGCCTGAAGCTCTACACAAAAGAGAAAAGAAAATAAAACCCCTGCTTGTTGGTGCCCTGTAGCAGGACTGAGAGCTAAACACATGCCTCTTCCCACTCGTCTCTTTGAAGTGCTCTCAGTCCCATTCCTTTTCATGTAATAATTCCACCGGTAAATATAACGTGAAATATTTCTGAGCTAAGACTGCTGTTGGAGCAAAAGCCAGAGAGTTCACGGGGAACATAGCTCCTAATAAGGGACGCTGTGGTTATCCAAACCCTTGCTGCGAAACCAGCAACAGCACAGCTTGTAGGACCGTGAGTTGATCCCATTTAAACTGGTGTGACTCCACTGCCCTGGCTTGCAGACTGCCCAACACGATGACAGAGGAGCTAGGATCAGCCAAAGTAAACAGACGTGGCATTTGGAGTGAGGCAAACGGGAGTCTGAGCCTCAGCACACGGAGCGGAAGGCAGATCTCTCAGTGAACTGCACTGATTCGCCTCACTACAGCCTCCCAGCCCTCAACCCCTATTTCCCCCCCTACCCTGCTGCTAAGAGGGGCACAACATCCATGTGGAGGAAAGTTAATTCAGAACGCAAATCTGTAATTTGAAGACCATCTTGCATGCTGGAAATAATCAGTTCCTTTCCTCCTTGCAGCTGTGTTTAGGAACCTGATCATCTCATGACATCTTTTCTTACATTAAAACACATTCACACAAAAAGCACCAGTCCCTGTAACTCAAGACCTTGCCAGGAAGGCAATAAGAGCAGGGGTTAACCCACCAAAACAACCAACCCCCCAAAAAAAATATACAGAAGAGAAAGAAAACAAAGTAACAACCAAACCCAGTAAACTCTGGGAAGCATCACCACCAGCTTTCCCAGCAGAGTAACTTAGCCTGGTTTCAGTTCTTCCTTCTTAGCACATGGAAAGGGACAGGACAGAGAAGGAACACATACTAACCCTTGTCCAATCTTCTCAAAACACGTGTACTTCTTTTTCGGATCACCCACACTCACAATACTTCCTAGAAGAAAAAAAAAAAAAAAGGAAAAAAAAAAGGAAGAAAGGAGAATTTTAGAAGTAATTTTTCATACAGCTATGAGAACCAACTGTACTTTAAGAGCAGCCCCATGGCCAGAGTGGGTTCTGCTGAGCCTTGTGAAGTACTCATCAGAAATCCAGAGGCACAAGAACACTAAGAAAGTTCTCTCCAATATTTATGCACGTACCAGCTGTGACATTCCCCTCTCCCAAGTATTTCCCTTCAGAAATGGTGGAACACAGACATTAAGCATGTTTGATCTTCACTAGCAGTCAGTGACCGCATGTTGCCAGGCACAGGATGGGCATACATGGTGTTAAAACATGTAAATACAAGGATTTGCTGGAAACCTGCAATTTAAAGTCACCCCCAGCATCACTGCACTGGACCATCTAAGACGCCCCTGGACAATCTAAGATACCCCTTGCACCACAAGGTCCTCTGAATTTGGAGGCCCGGGCCTCATTCACAGAATCACAGACTGGTTTGGGTTGGAAGGGACCTTGAAGATCATCCAGTTCCAACCCCCCTGCCATGGGCAGGGACACCTCCCACCACACCAGGTTGCTCAAAGCCCCATCCAGCCTGACCTTGAACACCTCCAGGGAAGGGGCATGCAAATCACCTTACAGCTGACAGTCAACTGAGCCAAAGATTTCCCTACACCACAACAATTTCTGGGAGAAAAAAAAATAAAAACGTATGATGTTTCTATACTGGCACGACCATAGCCATTATGGGGTTGCAAGAAGGGAAGGTGGAGAGACCTTTCCAGAGTCAAGCGTGCTCTGGCCTGAACATTGTGTCCCTGCCCATGGCAGGGGATTGGAACTTGATGATCTTTAAGGTCCTTTCCAACCTGAACCATTCTGCGATTCTATGCTACGACTACTCAGCTGCTCTTCTAGGAACCCAAGAGTCAGGACAGGTTTTAGCAGCAGTTACAGTACAACTGCAGCCTTGCCCTGATTTTGGAGAGCAACCTGAGGTGACCTCAGTTCATTTTCCCCTAACATGGCTGCTCAGCCAAAAGAATGTGTCTTACCGCTTCCCTCAGAGGGGAACACTTCTGCCACTTTACTCTGCTCTGGTGAGACCCCACCTGGAGCACTGTGTGCAGGGCTGGAGCCCTCAAGATAGGAAGGATAGGGACCTGTTGGAGAGGGTCCAGAGGAGGGCAACGAAGATGATCATGGGGCTGGAGCACCTCTACTATGAGGACAGGCTGAGGGAGCTGGGGTTGTTCAGCCTGGAGAAGAGGAGGCTCCGGGGAGACCTAATAGCAGCCTTTCAGTATCTAAAGGGGGCTCCAGGAAGGCTGGGGAGGGGCTGTTCACAAAGGGCTGNCTTTTGGAGGTCTCTTCCAGCCTGGATGATTCTCTGATTCTATGATTCTAGAACACTTTGCCTGGTGTTCTGCAACACGGAGGGGTGAGGGCCCACTCAAGTTCAAGATGGATTTCTTATCCACGAGGAACACAATGGTTTTTGTACGAGGGGAAGGAGATCTCAGCTCAAAGGCAGGCTGCGTAGACGCACTGGAGTCCTGCAGCTTGCAAGCAGGGTTGCCAAGGGGTAAATTGGAGAAGCTGACAAAAGGAGCATCACTGAAACGCAACACAGCCTGCAGACTTCAACTAATACTCATAACAGCCCTACAGCAGGGCAGGAATCGCACCCTTTTTAGGCTGAAGAAATCAAAGCCAACAAGTCCCGGAGCTCAGGTGGGAGAGAATCTCCTCTCCAGCAGCACTGGGGCAGTTCACGGGATCGAGGGATGCAGAGCTGCATCTGAGCTGGCATTTGCAAGTCACACCAGCTGCCAACATACGGTGCTGCTTTCACAGGAGTCTAGGGCTGAGCCTGAACAGATGTATATAGGCAAAGAACCTCTTCATGGTCATTAGGCCAAGAAATCCAGTAGCCAGCAGAGTAAGAGCAGGCTATTTTCAGACATCACTGGAGAGCAGCCAAACCTATAGGGTTCTGGGCAGAGAGAAGTAAAGGAAGGTAATAAGGTCCATGTTTGGAGAGGAGGGTGGGAAGATAAACCTTGACAATACAAACCCCACTGCACAATTAGGGAAGCAGCACTCCCTGCCCTGAGGACAAGCATCTCCAACAAATGTTCATAAACTTTCCCTCAAAGCCTCACACAGGCCAGAAGTTCAGACTGTGAGAAAGGCAAAGGTTTCCCCAAGGGAATGGCAGGATAAAAGAAGCTTCAAAAGAAATGTGGCCAGCAGGTTGAGGAAGGTGATTCTACCCCTCTGCTCTGCTCTGGTGAGACCCCACCTGGAGTCCTGTGCCCAGCTCTGGAGTCCTCAGCACAGGAAGGACATGGACCTGTTGGAACGGGTCCAGAGGAGACCACAAAGATGATCAGAAGGGCTGGAGCCCCTCTGCTATGAAGACAGGCTGAGAGGGTTGGGGGTGTTCAGCCTGGAGAAGACAAGGCTCTGAGGAGACCTTAAAGCCCCTTCCAGTCTCTTAAGGGGGCTCCACAAAAATTAGGAACACTTTATCGAGGAGTGCAGCCATAGGACAATGGCTACATAGGTAATGTTTTTAAACTGGAAGACATGAGGTTTAGATTAGGTATTAGGAAGAAATTCTTTGCTGTGAGGGTGGTGAGGCGCTGGAACAGGTTGCCCAGAGAAGCTGTGACTGCCCCATCCCTGGAGGGGTTCAAGGCCAGGCTGGATGGGGCTTTGAGCAACCTAGTCTGGTGGGAGGTGTCCCTGCCCATGGTAGGGATGATCTTTAAGGTCCCTTCCAACCCAAACAATTCTATGATTCCATGATAGCAATGAGTTGAACAGAAGAGCTGGTTCAGCTGTTGAATTCGCGACAATATAACCCAAAAAAACTAGGTAGCAGAGGAGCACTTTAGAAGACCCATGAACTGAAGGTAGGGACTGGTAAAGATACAAGGACACAAGAGAGAGGTGTTTCTCGGACATAACCATTAATTTTAGCACCCACATGGTGTCAGGGCCATTAAAAATAACCAAGACACTTTACGTCACAGTATTGTAGAAGGTGGATTGGGGACTACATTAATTTTCACAGGAGGAAGCTCTGCTCACCTTACATCGAATATTTCACTATCACCACACATGCTCCAGAGCTCCAGACTATCAAGATGTGGAACAATCCCAGCCTTCACAGTTAAGCAGAAGTTACTTCTTCAGTGTTTATTTTGTGGAGCCTGAGAATTTGTAACTCCCCGAGGACTTCAGTTGGCACCACAGGTGCTCACCTTACATTTATGCTCCCCCTCTCCTTCCGTCTGCCCCCCATTTTGGCACACAGACACAATGCAACGCCTTCAGTAAGGGATCTCAAAATGGGAATGTCAAAACATTTCAGCTTATTAAGATTTTGAGAAATCAACACAGCAGGATCTGGAATTCAAATTAAAAGAAAAAAAAAAAAAAAAGAAAAAGGACATACTTAATTTTTCCAGGATCTCTTCATCTGACATTTTTGGCTTTTTCTTTTGTTTCTCCGCATTCCTGACCAGCATGTCAGGCACCGTTGTGCTGTTTTCCGAGGGAGAAGAAATAGGAGAGGTTGCCACATCTCTGGTAGGAGGAGGAAGGGGATCTATCACAGAGCGGGTGTAGATCTAATTTTGTGGAAAGAAAAACCATACATATTAATAATGCAAATCAGATGAAGCCTTAAATGCTTCTGTTCATCTTGCTATTATTCTTGCTGTTGTCAGGGCTGTATTTCCTTCGTTAACAAGCTAATGTCACTAAGCAAGGACTCTCCTGTCGTCCCCCCCAGCCAGGCAGGTGACAATGGGAAGGTGCTTTCCCAGCAGGAATGGCTCCCACCTCCTCCCTCCTGCTCCCAAGAAGGGCTCAGCACCACATCACGCAGCACGGACGGGGAGCCAGCCAAGACCCGACTGTGCTGGCAGCGGCGGGGACTGAAGGAAGTCTTTCTGCTCACAGATTTTGTGTGTTCGGGGCGCGGAGCTATCACAGGGGGCGGAGCTGCATCATCTTCATCATCTTCATCTTCAGACACTGAGGGCACTGCGGGGGTCTCGGAGACGGCCTTCACATTCTGCGTGTGGTTACATAAATGGCAAAAAAAAACCCCCAATGGGTTGTTACTAACAAAACATCAAATGCTGAATTAAGGTTCTAACAGAGACTAGGTTGAAGCAAGTGCAGTCCAGACAGTTCCCTGCATCCTGCTGTGTCCCCAGCAGGGACAGCGTGGCTAGCAGGGAGGGGGGGGTGGATTCTGCCCCTCTGCTCCGCTCTGGGGAGACCCCCCACACCACTGTTGCCTCCAGTTCTGGGGCTTCAGCACAGGAGAGACATGGACCTGTTGGAGTGGGGCCAGGGAAGGCTACGGAGATGCTCCAAGGGAGCCCCTCAGCTGTGAGGACAGGCTGAGGGAGCTGGGGTTGTTCAGCCTGGAGAAGGCTCAAAGGAGACCTTAGAGCCCTTTTCAGTCCATAAAGGGGCTCCAGAAAAGCTGTGGGGCACTCTTGATCAGCAAGGGGAGTGATAGGACAAGGAGGTTTTAAACAAGAATGGTTTTAAACTGAAAGAGAGATTTAGATCTCAGGAAGAAATTCTTTGCTGTGAGGGTGGTGAGACATTGGCCCAGGTTGGCCAGGGAAGCTGTGGCTGCCGCATTCCTGAGTCTTCATGGGAAATGGAAAATATTTAAAAGATGAGTTCACACAGTGCTTAGTGACATGGTTTAGTGATGGTATTTCATCAGAATTAGGTTGACGGTTGGACTAGCTGACCTTAAATGACCCTGCCAACCTAGACAATTCTACGAATCTAATGGCATGGCTGTCAGAAGACAGGAGATGAGGGAATGATGGAGTTTTAGGAATCATCTTCAATTTAAAGTTTTGCTTCTTCTGTCTCACACACACATAGAGAAACACACCATGTCTCCTAACAAAGCAAACAGGAGCAGTGCCTGCCCTGGTAAGGACAGAGTAAAGGTCAAGCAGAGAGGAGGAAATCCTTTTATTTCCTTTTCTGATGGAGATAGGTTTGGTTAATCAACACTAATCAAACAACATTAGTTTTGGTCTACCAGACCTTGCAGGTTAGTAATTAAACTTTGTTATATCACAGATGTTTATAGAGATATATAAAACCGGTAAGCAGAGCTGTTCTCAAATTCTAGGTACAGAACAGATTGATTTCTACGAAAATAAAACTATTTCTACTTATTAATTCGCTAGTTTCTGTTCATTATTTACTAATAAAGCTTTTTTTTTGGAAAAAAAAAAAGTGAAAGTAGCACGTCTGTTTTCATAAACATGTCTCCACTACAAAAATATATACAGTTCAGACAAATACTAAGCAGTCTAAAAGTTTACATGTAGTTAACTACTTTATTCAATTTTTTAAACCCCCAAGGTGGAGACAGAATGTGAATCTAAGGCTTACCAATGTATTTGAGGAATTGTAATCCTCCGTCGATTTATCTGAAAGAGACAGAGTTACACCATCATAAATGACTTGCAGACACAGCAGCACTGTTGAGTGGAGAAAGGGACACAGTCCCTTCGGAAGGGGCAGGAAAAACGTTTGCTCCCAAACCTAGGCATTGCCTTCAGCTCTTCAGAACAAGTTGACACCCAGCAGATGTGGGAATCCTGCAAATAAATGCAGGGGTCCCCGAATTCCTGCTGCAAGAGGGTGGAATTTCCCAGTGCAGCACCTGTATGTATACTGTCCTCCATCCATATACACAAAATATTTTCAGTATTTCAATATTCAGTGGGCTAAATCACCAGCAGAGGCACTACAGCCAGCCTAAACCCTGCAAGATGTTCAGTCTCAGCCACCTAAACTGAGAACAGTTCAGGAGAACAAGCAACAGAGGACCTCACAAGTCAATCGGTTGGCTTGTTTGACTATCCAGGCACACATGGGGGAAGACTTGTGCTTTTACCCCTCCCTGGGTTAATGGTTCTATCCTCTTAAAAAAGAAAGAAGCAGCTCTTCTGCTGTGAGGACAGGCTGAGAGTTGGGGGGGTTCAGCCTGGGGCAGAGAAAGCTCCGAGGAGACCACAGAGCCCTTTCCAGTCCCTAATGGGGCTCCAGGAAAGGTGGGAACAAACTTTTTAGCAGGGTCTGTTGCAAGAGGACAAGGAGTAATGGCTTTAATCTAAAAGAAGAAAGATTTAGATTAGATATAAAGAAGAAATTGTTTGCTATAAGGGTGGTGAGACACTGGCCCAAACTGCCCAGAATGGTGGTAGATGCCCCATCCCTGGAAACATTCCAGGTCAGGCTGGACGGAACTCTGAGCAACCAGGTCTAGTTGAATATGTCCCTGCTCATTTCAGGAGAGGTTGGAACTAGATGATCTTCAACTGTTCCTTCCAACCCAAACCCTTCTGCGATTCTATGATTAATATTTAGAAAGAGAAGAAAGAGAAGGTATTAGAGCTGCAAGAAAAAAAGGAGTGGTAGCTGCCGAAGTCCTCCAGTGGGCAGGTAATCCATACAAAGAAGGCACAAAATCTTGGCAGCTTTGATTTTTAGAGAAATCGAACCCAGCAGTTACCAAGCACCTGGCAGCTGAGGCGTATTCCTCAATCACAGCACACAGGAGCAGAGAGACCCTCACCCCAAGCACGCACGAAGCAACACCCACTACCACGATGGACACTGAAACTGGTGTCAAATTCAGCTGCCTGTTTCTCGAGGGATTTTAATCCTGGAGAATCCAACACCAACACTCTGGGACCCGCCTCTCAGATGCTGTAAGCTTCAGAAATCCTACGTGTTTGGGGATTTAGCCAGTTGACTGACCTCCTCTTTTGAAGCTCTGCTGGGCATCAGGATTAACAGAAGAGCATTTTAAAGGAAGAGGGGTGCTTGAGCAGCCAGAGAATCACGTTTTCATTGTAAAGATAGATCTATTTATTGATTAAATGAAAGAAATCTCACATTTAGTGACTAATGGAAAGTTGGACAAAGCAGCTGTATGAGACGATAACCGTATACCTGTGAAACTCATGTACTTCTGGCTGTTGGAGATCTTCTTGGAGTTGTAAAACTCCAACACGTCCAGCACTGCCTGGGGGTTCTTCTTCTGTTCCGACTTGGTGATGTTGGAAGTCTGCAGTAAACGCGCCCATTGCTCTGGCATTCCCTGTGGGGAGATGTAACTCGTTAGCTCAGTCAGCCTAACGAGGGCCACAGTGCACACAACCATTGCCACAGTCCTGCCACGCAGTTTCTGGGGTTACTCAGTGTTGTGGGGGAAAACTGGGAGCAAAGAGCAGAGGAGAAGAAAGGAAAAGAGGTGGTGGATTGATACTAGCCACTGTCTGTGTTACAAGTCATGGCCATGCAAATGCCACTCCCCTCATGTGGCTCTGGGTGGGCTCCAGTCCCCCGAACACCAAAACTTAAAGGACAAAAAGGAACAGATCCAAATGTTGCACTTCAAGAAGAGCCTCAAGCAAAAAAAAAAACCCAAAACCTTTTCATGCACAGGTATACACATAGAATCATAGAATGGTTAGAGTTGGAAGGGACCTTAAAAGTCACCCAGTTCCAACTCCCCTGCCATGGGCAGGGACACCTCCCACCACACCAGGTTGCTCAAAGCCCCATCCAGCCTGGCCTTGAACACCTCCAGGGATGGGGCAGCCACAACTTCCCTGGGCAACCACTTCCAGTGCCTCACCACCCTCACAGGAAAGAATTTCTTCCAAATATCTAATCTAAATCTCCCCTCTTCCAATTTAAAACCACTACCCCTTGTCATATGACTACACTCCCTGACAAAGAGTCCCTCTCCTGCTCTCCTGGAGCTCCCTTCAGACACTGGAAGGCAGCTCTAAGGTCTCCCTGGAGCCTTCTCTTCTCCAGGTTGAACTCCCCAGCTCCCTCAGCCTGTCCTCACAGCAGAGGTGCTTCATCCCTCTCATCCATCTTCGTGGCCCTCTGCTGGACCCGTTCCAACAGTTTCATGTCCTTTCTATGTTGAGGACTCCAGAGCTGGACACAGGACTGCAGGTGGGGTCTCATGAATGCGGAGTAGAGGGGGAGAATATTTGTATGTGCAGGGTCCTGCACCTGGATCATGGCAATCCCAGGCACAAATCCAGGCTGGGTGGAGAATGGATGGAGAGCAGCCCTGAGGAGGAGGACTTGAGGGTGTTCATGGATGAGAAGCTTGACATGAGTCAGCAATGTGTGCTGGCAGCCCAGAAAGCCAACCTCATCCTGGGCTGCAGTCCCAGCAGAGTGGCCAGCAGGGCCAGGGGAATGGATTTTGCCCCTCTGTTCCACTCTAGGGAGACCCCATCTGGAGCACTAAATCCAGCTCTGGGGTCTCAGCACAGGAAGGACATGGATCTGTTGGAGGGGGGCCAGAGAAGGCCACAAAGATGATCTGAGGGCTGGAGCCAATCTACAATCAGGGGGTTCCAGGCTGAGAGAGTTGGGGTTGTTCAGCCTGGTGAAGAAAAGGGCTCTAAGGAGACCTTAGAGCACCTCCCACTCCCTTAAGAGACTGTAGAAGAGATGGGAAGAAAGTCTTTATCAGTGAGTGTAGCAATAGGACAAGGGGTAATGTTTTTAGACTAAAAGAGGGGAGATTTAGGTGAGATCTCAGAAAGAAATTCATTCCTATTGAGGGTGGTGAGACACTGGAACAGGTTGCCCAGAGAAGCTGTGGCTTCCCCATCCCTGGAGATGTTTAAGGACAGGTTGGATGGGGCTTGGAGCAACCTGGGGGATTGGAACTGGATGACCTTTAAGGTCCCTTCCAACCCAAACCATTCTATGATTCTATGACATTTACATATACCCCAGAAAGACCATAGCAGTAGCATACGATGTAAAGCATCTAGCAAAATGAATATGCAACGTTCACATGGGTCTTCTTGTAGCACTAAGAGTTCTTTGATAATAGCCATTTGGTGACTGTTGTAACTACAGCTGGGAAAGCAGAGATGTTAACCTCACAGAGGAAGCTATGTGAGGTTAATTAATTTCATGACAGAGACATCATTTCAGTTACAAAATAAACACATCTGAAGTACAACCTGACTCGTGCCTCTTGACACCAGCAAGGGTAACAGTTTTTAACTGATGAAGTGTCAAAGGACTGGGATCCTTTATCATTAAAGTTATCCTTCCTGTTCAAAAGAATGGCTGGATATGCCACTCGGGTAATGCCCCATGGGTATATCTAGGTGTTTAACCTGGGCAAGTCTGGAGGCTGACATGCAGAACACACACAACTCCAGTTAGGAAAGCAAAGTTGCTGAAAAAGCAGCGTATTAAAGACAGGTAAAAACACGAACACCTTCCGCTGCTCTTAAATACTAATTCATAGTCAAATTAAGAGGAATAATATGATGAAATACAGCTCTGTCTTCATAGTATTTTGCATGTCAGTAAAAAAAACCCTCCATAAAAGCATCTGACATCTCGCCTTAGGGCGGCACATACACGTTCTGTCATAAATAGTTATGCACAGTTGTGCGTCTCCTGAAGGGGAACTCTCAGAGCCCCATTTGGCAGACACAGACTACGCTGGAGACCTAATCCAGCTCTACAAGAAGAAAGGAGGGGAAGGGAGGGCAGATATACCACGTTTTGCTGTCCACATCAGCCAAAAAAGCAGGAAAGGAAAAGTGTGCTGGCAGCCTGGGCTCCTGGGACGTGCCAAATTTGACAAAAAGTCTCTCAGCAGGGATTAGTGGGTAACCTCTGCAGATGTGTTTTAAAGGAGATCAAACCAGATGATGGTAATAACCTTTCCAGCATTACTATATAAAAGATTAATGGGTCTTGGCCCCTCCCAGCAATAAACCAAACCACCACACGCTTCTCTCTTCCTCCGCATTCACTTACTGTGAATTCTCCCGTGACGGCATCGAACCCCACATGAATCGTGTGTTCGAAGTCTGAAGGGAGGGAGATCTCCGGCCGCTCTTTCTCTTTCTTTTTATTGGCTGGAAGAGACAATAGCAACAAGAATTAATCCCTAAGTCCAAGTCAAGAATTCAAATCTCCCCAATAGCTTCCAATTTTATCTACCCATTTGTCAGGCAAACAGCAAGTTCAAAAACCTTGATACCTCACTTCTGAGCAGCCCCAGTGAGCGGACAACAAAAATCCAAGTCTTGTAAGACAGGACAAGGGCAAGACAAGGAAACTGATATTTCGGCTATGTCAAGTATCAATCGGTAGGGCTCAACTCAACAGCACAAGAGCTATTTCCCTGAAATATTCACTCACACTTATTCAGATCAGAGTCAAAAGCACTAGAGCAGCAGCTAAGTGGGAGCCTTGCAGTTTTGAGCTCATTTTTTTTTATCTGTTGTTTTAAGGACCTTTAAAATATATATATATTATGCGCTGTTAAACATATGCTCACCTCTCATATTAAGACAAGGACAAAACTAACTGTAAACGCTGCTTATAAATTGCTTACTTCATCCTACATTCTCAGAGCAGAATTTATGAAGAAAAAAAAACCCCATATATAACATATGTGCTTCTGCTACAAAATCTTGTATCAGCAAAACCATTTATATCCTTCTGCTCACAAAATGAACTAAATGTGGTTTTAATAACCAGCTTTACAGACACGGAACAAGAGGGCAGAATCGAGCAGGTGAGGAGCAGAAGTCGTGAAGAAGCAGGAAAGGAAATAAATCAAAGCAGAAGCACTCTGCAGATTTTTCAAGTCAGGTCTTCAAAGAAGATTATCATTGTGCCTTGGGTTAAGTTCACCCATATTCAAGACATATTAAGGACTCCACCTTCTCTTTTGTATCTACTGCATTCAAGTAAATGAGGTCAGTTTAAGGAAGACCCACGTTCTACTTAGCTTTGCTGCTGCTTGCAGTTATAAAGCAAACAGAGCCAGGAGAAGGTGACTAAGCCACTTGTGCTTCCCAGCCACCACCTTTTCTATCTAAAGCCAAATAGAATTTGTTTCGTGGCTGACATTCCCCAGCACATTTTTGGCAGCACGAACCTGGACGGGTTGGAGAGCTGGGCAGAGAAGAACCTAATGAGGTTCAACAAGAGCAAGTGTAGGGTCCTGCACCTGGGGAGGAAGAATTCTGGAAACCGACATAGGTTAAGGGAGGACCTGTTGGAAAGTATTTCTGAGGAGAAGGATCTGAGGGTCCCTGGTAGATAGTAAACTATCCAGGAACCAGCAATGTGCCCTTGTGGCCAAGAGGACCAAGGGAATCCTGGGCTGCGTAGGGAAGAAGAGTGTGGCCAGTAGGTCAAGAGAGGTCATTCTCCCCCTCTACTCTGCACTGGTGAGGCCACAACTGGAATACTGCCTCCAGTTCTGGGCTCCACAGTTCAAGAGAGACAGGGAACAACTGGAGACAGTCCAGTGTAGGGCAACAAAGAGGATGGAGGGATTGGAGCATCTCCCCAATGAGAAAAGGCTGAGAGAGCTGGAACTCTAGCCTGGAGAAGAGAAGGCTGAGGGAAGACCTCATTAATATTTATGAGTATCTAAAGGATGGGTTGAAAGAGGATGGAGCTGGACTCTTCAGTGGTTCCCAGTGACAGGACAAGGGGCAACAGGCACAAACTGGAAAAAAGGAATTTTTGTTCAAATATGAAGAAAAAACTTCTTCATGGTGAGGGTGCCAGAGCCCTGGCAGAGGCTGCCCAGGGAGGCTGTGAAGTCCCCATCTCTGGAGACATTCAAGTCCCACCTGGATGCAGGCCTGAGTGATGTGCTTTGGGCAATCCTGCTTTAGGAGGGGAGTTGGACTGGGTGATCTCTAGAGGTCCCTTCCAACTCTGACAACTCCGTGATTCCATGAATACCAAAGTCCAGGTATTTCAGAAACCTGGGATGCTAATGCTCGATATTGCAATTATTTATGACACTGCTGGTGGTGAGATAGTCCAGGTTTGTCCCAACGGACTGAATCCCACTTCCTTCAGTACCAGCTCTGGCACCATTCTTCCTGTCATTACAGAGTTACTGTTGCACAGATTAATTTTAGAGGGAAAAGGAAAAAAAAAAAAAAAGTATGAAAAGGATCAGATGCTCCATTTGGGACACGAAGCTGGAACAGATTGTTTTCGATCCCTCTTTCAAACAAAAGGGACGGGGGAAGCTGAATCACAGAAGAGCGACAGAGTTGCCAAGGGGAAGGGAGAAAGCTGCAGTGCTGGAGGAGCCACCGCAGAGCGGGGAGCTGGGAGGAGACCAAAGCAGCTGCTGGTGAGCAGATGGTGAGCATCTGCAGCACCGAGACCTTGCCAGAGGAGGAACAAGCAGCTGCATCCAGCAGGTAAACAGAAAAAGCTGCATGGGTTAGGGGTGGATGGGTTAGAGGAAAAAAAGAGAGGCAGAGCAAGCTATAAGAGGCACCATATTCCGTCAAAAGGATCAGGTCATTCCTCCAAGCCAGGGAGCAAGGTGGCAGCTCAGCCTAGAAGCTCATCACTCCAGCGAGGAAGAAAAGGGCAACTGTATTAGTCCCACTACAGCACGAGTGCCAACCCACAACGTGGTCCGAGAGGACTGCCACAGAAGATTTGAACGTAACCTTAAAAAAGCTTAAGGACATATTTACCCTGCTACTCTGCTCTCCTGAGACCCCACCTGGAGTACTGTGTCCAGCTTTGGAGTCATCAGCACAGGAAGGACATACACCTGTTGGATGGAGGCCAGAGGAGGCCACAAAGATGATATGAAGGCTGGAGCCCCACTTCTGTGAGGACACGTTGAGAGAGTTGGGGCTGTTCAGCCCAAAGAAGAGAAGGCAGGCTTTAGAGCACCTTCCAGTCCCTAAAGGGGATCTACAGGAGAGATGGGGAGGGACTTTTATCAAGGAGTGGAGCCACATGATGGGGAATAACGGTTTTAAACTGAAAGAGAGGAGATTTAGATGAGACAGTAGGAAGAAATTCTTTCCTGTCAGGGCGGTGAGGCACTGGAACGGGTTGCCCAGAGAAGCTGTGGCTGCCCCATCCCTGGAGGGGTTCAAGGCCAGGCTGGATGGGGCTTTGAGCAACCTGGTCTGGTGGGAGGTGTCCGTGCCCATTGCAGGGGGTTGGAACTGGATGATCTTTAAGGTCCCTTCCAACC
>VZRU01014670.1:0-11441 GCA_013398155.1 Pedionomus torquatus | reverse complement strand
AACCTCTTCCAGTGCCTCACCACCCTCACAGGAAAGAATTTCTTTCTAATATCCAATCTAAATCCCACCTCTTCCAGTTTAAATCCATTACCCCTTGTCCTATCACTCCACTCCCTGACAAAGAGTCTCTCTCCTGCTCTCCTGGAGCTACCTTTAGATCCTGGAAGGCTGCTCTAAGGTCTCCCCAGAGCCTTCTCTTCTCCAGGCTGAACAGCCCCAGCTCTCTCAGCCTGTCCTCACAGCAGAGGTGCTCTATCCCTCTAATCATCTTCGTGGCCCTCCGCTGGACCTGTTCCAACAGGTCCATGTCCTTTCTCTGTTGAGGACTCCAGAGCTGGACACAGGACTCCAGGTGGGGTCTCATAAGCGCAGAGTAGAGGGGCAGAATCACCTCCCGTGACCTGCTGGTCACACTTCTTTTGATGCATCCCAGGACACGGTTGGCTTTCTGGGCTGCCAGCACACACTGCCGGCTCATGTGGAGCTTCTCCTCCAGGAGCACTCCCAAGTCCTTCTCCTCAGGGCTGCTCTCCAGCCATTCTCTGCCCAACCTGGATTTGTGCCTGGGATTGCCACGTCTCAATTTTCTCCCAATTACCTTATTCCCTGCAACCACTTTCACCAGCATCTCAACCCCTTTGCATTTTCCCTGACTCTCAACAGCTCTTTGAGACAACTACCGCAAACTCACGCTAAATTCACTCTGTCTTGGTGATAAAATTTGTAAAGCATCTGCTCTGGTACCATTCCCTGCCCAGCGTAAGGAGCTACCATGCCTCCGAAGGGATTAACAGGATCAACTTCAGCAGCTTTCAGGCTACAGCATAAAAGCCCACATCCATATCTGCTAGCAAAATTAACCACTGAGCACTTCAGATCCTCACAGGCTCTTTGCAACCCCAGCAGAGGTTAAACACAAGCCACTGGCTTCCCTGGGTAAAGATCCAAAGGCCGTGGATTTGCCCCAAATTACACTCCTCTAAATGGACAGAAACCAACTCCCCTTTTAGTCTAAACCAAGAAATAACACCTGAATTATTTCAGGTACAAACAAGAGAAAAGTGTCTGAACACTTGGGAATTTCAGGAACCTTTACACAACAGGAGACACTGGGAATTCAGTTGTCATCATGACATTAGAAGGTTTCATAAAATAAAAATCAACCAATTTGAAGTGAAGGTGACAGTGTTAAGAGTACTTTTTGCTCGACAGGAATTAAAAGACAGAAGCAACCGTTCTCGTTCGGGCAGGTGTATTGCAACAGAAGGCTCTGCTGGGCTTGGCTAAACAAAAATCTCTCATGTCTTGAAGCATCTGCCACATTGGCCAATCTTCAGCAAACGCAGGCATCTCCAAATGGGTGGCAGCCTGTCTGCTGATTTTACCCAAACCATTCACTTTTGCAGCTCTCCTTCAAAATCTACTTTAAAGTGGCATTTCGGTTTGTATTTCTTTTACTCTCTTATAAACTTCAGGTGATTTATTCGTTCTCTGCAGCTATTGAGCCTCGAGATGTAAAAGCTCCACTCCTTCTTTTCTTCTCTCTTGTGCCTTCTTTAAGTGGACAAAAAAATCCTGCAGCTCTTTAGGATTAATGCAATGCAATTAACGGCAAGGTCTAACCAAGATCCAGCAAACTTTTAACACCGAATTCGTGAGGTTCTGGATTGTGTAATTCAAAATCCACGTTTGCAAAACAATCCAAAATTGCTAAAGGTTCCAAGTAATAATAATAATGAAAGCCACACTATTTTGTAGAAAATGAACCTATTTAAATCTGCCGAATTACCACTCCAAGTAGGCTTTTTGCTATCAAAAATTAAGGTGACAGCCTCCCTCCCGAAGCCCAGGAAGCTGGATTTACCTAGGATTTACCTTAGTGTCCAGGTACCATTGCAATGCAGACTCTACAAAAAGCTGATGTATCAAAAAGAAGAACTCCAAAAAATAGGTCAGATATAAAAAGAAATCAGCACATATTAGTGGATAGGGACATATTTTTTTTTCTTACATCTCTTCAAAAATTCCATATGAGAGAGAGAGGGAGAGAGGTTTATAAGATATCCTGATCTTAGAAATTAGAATTTCACGTACAGTTCACAGTTCCTATCTCCATTTCCATCTGTTACAGTCCCCGTGACAGGAGAAAATTCCTTCAAGTTCACAAGAAATGTGCAAGAATTTGCAGTAAGGGATTATTCTCAGCAGCAAGTAGATAATGTCTGACCCAAACACTAGAACCGAGTGAGTGACCGCGCAGTAACACATGCCAGGCCTGGCAGGAGATGGCCTGTTAGTCACGCTTAACTCAAATTATTTGCTGTTCATAGCGAAAAGAATTCCCCCCGACTCCTCAAAACAACCAGGACAGTTGTGCAGGAAAAAAACGCACATCATTTTCTCAAACCAAATCCATTACTAGAGAGAGCTGGGGCTGTTCAGCCTGGAAAAGAGAAGGCTCAGGGGACACCTTAGAGCAGCCTTCCAGGATCTGAAGGGAGCTCCAGGAGAGCTGGAGAGGGACTCTTGGTCAGGAAGTGGAGTGATAGGACATGGGGTAATGGCTTTAAACTAGAAGAGGGGAGATTTAGATTGGATATTAGGAAAAAATTCTTTGCTGTGAGGGTGGTGAGGCACTGGAACAGGTTGCCCAGAGAAGTTGAGGATGCCCCATCCCTGGAGAGGTTCAAGGCCAGGCTGGATGGGGCTTTGAGCAACATGCTCTAGTGGGAGGTGTCCCTGCCCATGGCAGGGGGGTTGGAACTCAAAGATCAAGGGACTCAAGGTCCCTTCCAACCCTAGCCATTCTATGAGACTATTTGAACCCCCACATACGAAGCATCAGGGGCTTAACTGAGGTCATTCAGAGCAACATTCAGACAGGAGGTTTAGAAGAGATGGAAAAAATACTGTACTTTTATCTCCTGCTAAAATAGCTCGGTAAAATCCTTTTTTTTTCTTTTCTTCTGGGTTGGGAGGCAAAGGTTTTGAGCCATGGTTTAAAGTCCCGGCATCTTTGTTGCCCGATCCGATCATAGTGCTGGTATTCCTCATGGGAGGAGCAGGCGGTTTGTCTTCTGTTTCAACTCCATTGTTCGACATCTTCAGCTGGGGAGGCCGTTACTAGGAATAAGAAAAAGAGAAAAGCAGCCTTATTAATTCATTTGTTAATAAAGTAGAATCACACGCATTGTCAAATAAAGCACACATGGGTATTTGCAGACTAGACTGGAACCTCATCTCAACAGAGCCTGAGTACCAGAGTGACAAATTCAACTGAAGCTCCATGTTTTTTGTGTTAACGAGACTATGTGGAGGAATAACCCCTTGCACCAGGACAGGTTTTGTGGTGACCTGCTACAGAACAGCTCTGAGGAGAAAGACCCAGGAATCCTGGTGGATAATAGGAGGACCAACAGCAATGGGCCCTTGTGGCCAAGAAGGCCAATGGCATCCCAGGGGGCATCAAGAAGAGCATGACCAGCAGGTCAAGGGAGGTCATCCTGGCCCTGTATTCTGCCCTGGTGAGGGCCCATCTGGAGTGCCGTGTCCAGTTCTGGGCTCCCCAGTTCCAGAAAGACAAGGAAATGCTGGAGAGGGTACAGCAGAGGACCACTAAGATGATTAGCGGCCTGAAGCATCTCTCTTATGATGAAAGGTTGAGGAACTTGGGACTTTTTAGTCTGGAGAAGAGAAGAATGAGGGAGGAACTGATCAACACCTAGAAATCCTTAAAGGGTGGGTGTCAGGAGGATGGGGCCAGTCTTTTTTCAGTGTTGCCCAGTGACAGAACAAGAGGTAATGGGCACAAAGTTGACCATAAGAAGCCCCATCTAAACATGAGGAGAAACTTCTTCATTTTGAGGGTGGTAGATCCCTAGAAGAGGCTGCCCAGAGAGGTGGTGGAGTCTCCATCTCTGGAGACATTCAAAATCTGCCTGGACACATTCCTGTACAACCTGCTCTGGGTAGACCCGCTTTGGAAGGGGGGTTGGACTAGATGATCTCCAGAGGTCACTTCCAACCCCATACCATTTTATGATTCTGTGCAAGAGTCTGTGTTACTGATCATCAAGAAAAGCCTGTTTCAGGATATAGCCAATTCTCAAACAAACCAAGGAGCAGAAGTGTTGGGTTGGGAGGAACAGCAGTAAATACCAGGTAGCAAAGATACCCGAGAGGACCCTACAAGATGCTGAGCTTGAAAAACCTCTCAGTTCCATGCTAGCCCCACTAAAAAACATGTCAAAATGCCTGTATCGGTCTCCATCACAGCATGACTTCAGCAGAAAGGCTGAAGTTTGCACCCAAATACTTTCAGTGCAGTTTCTAAAAAGCTGCTGAACTGCTTCAGGGACCGAGGTGGCTGGAAAGCCCCAGAGCTGGACCCACATCACCTCAGACACAGCAACCCTGCTTGGTCCTAAGCCGTCCCCAACCCTTCCACAGTAGCAGCACACTTCAGGAGCAATTCCAACCGCCGGAAAGTTGACTGCACTTTGTTCTGTTGGAAGGGTCAAACAAAAGTAGATCCCCCAACACACACGTAAATCCCTAAGTAAATAATCCCCGCTGTGCGGATTTAAAGACGGAAGCTTTGGAACAGGGTAATAGATTATTCTGCAACAACCAGCTTGTTCCACCCAAATGAGATCAGCGTTACTCCAGACACAGCCTGGCTGCAGCCAGATCCTACTGGAAACTGGAATTCCATCTGCATTATGTTCTTAAAAGAAAGTTGGGAGTTAAATGCAGAACAAAGACCAAAGCAGGAACAGTTTCTGTTTGGGTAGAAAAAGCAGTTCGACAACTTTACGAACTTCATAAGCAGTAAGAGGAGATTTTTGGCTCAGGGAGAAGTATTGGGTGGCAGAAAAGTCAAAAGCAGGTTGTTCTTCACAAGTGAGAAGTCCGGTTTCAAAGTCGAGATCACTGCTGGTTTCCAGGGAGCTGTTCTTCCAGAGGAACACACTCCAAACAGATTCCACAACCACAGAATGGTCCTACAACCACACACCACCACCACAAAGTCTTCTTTGGCCAAGCTACCGACGCTCAGCCTGAACAGGAATGATCTGGACCCAGGACATGCTGCTCTCAGAGCTGCAAGGTGTTAAGAAAGGCAACTGCTGGCTGCAGAAGACATTTAGCTGGAAGGATTGGTTCCCAAGCTGTCACTGGTCTTCAGCTCCACCTTCAGTTGTTTGGTCTCCAGTCTCCTCACACTTGCTCTTAACTGGTAGAGCTGGCAGTATCGTGCAGCCAGTAAGGCTTTGGTCAAGCCTTCACACAGAGGGAGCTCTGTAAGAGGTTTGACTCCAGCAACGCTTCCTCCCAACACAACCATGCCATGGTATTTTATATGACAGACTGGTATCATCCCAGTTCAAGGAGGACAGGGAACTGCTGGGAAAAGTCCAGTAGACGCTACAAAGATGATCAAGGGACTGAAGCATATCTCCTATTCAGGCTGCTCAGACAGGTGGTAGAGTCTCCATCGCTGGAGACATTCAAAACACACCCAGACACGTACCTGCGCAACCTGCTCTGGCAGAGGGGGTTGGACTATATGATCTCCAAAGGTCCCTTCCAATCCCATATTCATTCTGTGAAAGGTTGAGAGACCTGGGTCTGTTTAGCCTGAAGAAGACTGAATTATTGATATTATAAGTATCTAAAGGGCAGGTGTCAAGAGGAAGGGGTCAGACTCTTCTCAGTGGTGGCTGGTGACAGGACAAGGGGCAACACGGGAAATTCCATCTAAACATGAGGAAAAACTTCTTTCCTTTCTTTTCCAGGGTGCCAGAGCCCTGGAAGAGGCTGCCCAGAGAGGGTATGGAATCTCCATCTCTGGAGATATCCAAAACACACCTAGATGCGTTCCTGTGCAACCTGCTCTGGATGACCCTGGTGGGGGGGGCTGGACTAGTTGATCTCCAAAGGTCTGTGATTCTGACTGATTTTAATAGAGGGACAGTTTGGGAGGAGTGGAGGGAAAATCAGCTGTGCCTTTGTCTGGGCACGTTCTGGCAGATGCATCCCCCATCACTCACCCATCAGCCTCCTGCCATTCTCCATCTCTGCAAAATGGAGCAGAACTACATGACATTTGGAGTGCCAGCCACAAAGCAGTGCAAGCCACGACTCATTCTCTCTCCAAGCAGCGGCGAAAAATATCTAAACTCAAACCCAACCAGTAAATATTATTAGATATTCAAGGCGCAGCTCAAGGAGGCCCTGGGCAACTTGGTCTAGTTGGGTGTGTCCAACTAGAGGTCGGACTAGATGATCTTTTGAGGTCCCTTCCGGCCTGAATGATTCTATGAATCTAAATCTGGCAGCTGCTGCTGCACACAAGTGTTGAGCGACATGGAGATACTGACGCCTCACTGATGGGCTTTGCCCATCGCAGTCATAGAATCCTAGAATTGTCTAGGTTGGAAAGGACCTTTAAGATCATCTAGTCCAACCACCAACCTAACTCTGATAAGAAAACCCCATCTCTAAGCACTATGTCAACCCAGCTTTTAAATACCTCCAGGGATGGTGCCTTAATCACTTCCCTGGGCAGCCCATTCCAATGTTTAATAACCCTTGCAGTGTAAAAAATTGTTCCTGAGATCCAATCTGAACCCCCTCCGGTGCAACTTGAGGCCATTTCCTCTTGTTCTGTTGCCTGTGACTCGGGAGAAGAGACCCCAGCTCACTACAACCTCCTTTCAAGCAGCGGTCAGTGGTATCAGGACTGAACCGGCGCAATGAAAGCATTCGAAACAACATAAGCAGAAGTGCCACACAAGACCTGCATTCTTTGAAATTATTTTCTTATTTATTTGCTTATTTAACCATGAGAAAGTCGTCAGAGGCACGGGGCTGAGCAGAGGACGGGGTAAAGCTCACTGTGTTGGGGAATGGATGCAATATCGGACTGAAGAGAGGTAAAAGGAAGAGAACAGAGCAGCATGTGGCTCCAGGATGGAGAAAAGGAAGAAACACCACCTCCACTCCGCCCAGATTATAAGCAGAGGCTGGTCTAGTGCTGAGAATAGGAAAAAGAACATAAGAAGAAAAAAAAAGAACAAAAACAACAAAAAAAAATCCGCAACACCAAAAAGCCCATGAAAACATAAGAAAAATCTCTGGATGTCAAGCATCCTCACTCTCAATTCCCTCAGTGCAAAGCCCCAGGGATGTCTGCTCACACTTCCTTCAATATAAGAGGATTTTTCAAAATCCCTCCATCAGAAAGGATGGAGCACAAGTGAATTGCTGTTTTACCGCAGGGCTAGGCACACCGGCAGTACAAGCTCTTCTTTATCTTATCCTATTCCCTGAATGAGCAAGTAACTGCTGAGAAGTTAAGTCATTTAACCAACAATACTGTTTTATACTTACTTAATAACATTTATGTGTACAATCCACCCTCTCCCTTTCTTCTCCCTCGCTCAAACCCCCAGGCCCTCCTCCTTTAAGTCTTACATTTGGAGTTACAAGAGCTATTTCATCCATCTGGAGATGGAGGGGGAGAGAAACCTTTCAACTCACAAAACTGAGAGACTGGTTCTACAGAAGTTATCCCTTATAACAGCAGCTCTACCCCAGAGGGCTCCCAAAAGCCTTTTCCCACTCTCTATTTAAAGGGAAAACCAAAAACCTGCTTACATGAGTCCTCTCCCTGTGACAAAGAGACACGGTCTGTCCCTAAACTCAACACCGTTATACTTTAAACTTCTGTTGCCTTCAGAGTACATGGATGAAACCCCATCCAGCCAAAACTGCACCCACCTCCCCAGGGCTTTACAGCCAAGCTGAGCCCCCAGAGCACGGAGCCACCACGAGGCGGCCGTCTCCCTCTCCAGAGCTCAGCTGACGCTGTAAATTCTCTTCTTCCTAAAATAATAATCTCCTGCCGATTCCCACATAAGCAGGCTTGAAACCACTCCACCTCGTGCTCTGCTTTAACACAGGGCACCAGGTGATTCTTTACCAGCCGGTGTAACATCAGCACTAAGACAGTGAAGAGGGTCAGCCCATCCTAAGATAGATGGGTCACCGGATGGAGGGGCTTCCTTCTTTGTCCCAGCATGACTACACTTCAAGAAATCATAGAATGGTTAGAGTTGGAAGGGACCTTAAAGATCATCCAGTTCCAACCCCCCTGCCAGGGGCAGGGACACCTCCCACCACACCAGGTTGCTCCAAGCCCCATCCAGCCTGGCCTTGAACCCCTCCAGGGATGGGGCAGCCACAGCTTCCCTGAGCAACCTGTTCCAGTGCCTCACCACCCTCACAGCAAAGAATTTCTTCTTAATATCCAATCTAAATCTCCCCTCTCCCAATTCAAAACCCTTACCCCTTGTCCTATCACTACACTTCCTGACAGCCCCTCTCCAGATCTCAATCCATCAGATCTCAATCCAGCATCTCAAATCCATCTTGTGTTTCCAGGGGATGATTAAGTGAGCAGTGGAAGCAATGAAACAGCACATGAACTTTTCAACTGCCGTCAGAGAAGGGAATACATTTTAAACTGCAGACGCAACTCTTCTCAACTACTATATATACATATATTAAAATACCAGCTCTCGAACCAAGCCTCGCAGACACCACTAGGGAGGCACAGCCATAACGTAAGACTATTGTTTCTGCAGCCGTTTGGGAGTACTGAAAGTTTGAGCTGTTTTCAGCACACAACACTTCAGAAAATAAAAGTTTTATTACGTACTGCACCCTATGGCTGCTGGAAGTCGAGTTACAGAGGCCTTCCACTGCTCCCTGCCCAACTTATGAAACTCATTAGCTAAATTAGATTACCCCAGCCTCAACAGACTTGAACCACAGACCTGACAAAACTCCTTTCACACCCACAAAACGCTTCTGCAGGCAGGAAGGAGCGACAGACGACCAGGCTCAAGGGGATGAGAGGCTCAGGAAACCACTTGGCAGCTCGAGAGCGAGCAAGCAGAGGTGCTGAACGGGAGATGGAACCCACAGGTGCCCACAGTGGCCTCTAAGGGTTGAGAGCACCCAGGCCCTCCTCCGAGCCGTGTTAAGTAGATGTGGCTCAAAGTCATGATGTTTATGGCTGTAGCTTCACTACAGTCACAGAATGGTTAGAGTTGGAAGGAACCTTAAAGATCATCAAGTTCCAACCCCCCTGCCATGGGCAGGGACACCTCCCACCACACCAGGTTGCTCCAAGCCCTATCAATCCTGGCCTTAAACACCTCCAGGGATGGGGCAGCCACAGCTTCCCTGGGCAACCTCTTCCAGTGCCTCCACCCTCACAGGAAAGATTTTCTTCCAGAGATCTCATTTAAATCACCCCTCTTTCAGTTTAAAACCATTACCCCTCATCCTATCGCTCCACTCCCTCATAAAAAGTCCCTCACCATCTGTCCTGTAGCCCACTTTAAGGACTGGAAGGCCGTTAGAAGTTGTCACTGGAGCCTTCTCTTCTCCAGTCCCAACTCTCTCACCCTGTTCTCACAGCAGAGGAGCTCCAGCCCTTGCATCGTTTTCATGGCACTCCTCTGGAACCCCTACAATAGGTCCATGTCCTTCCTGTGCTGAGGACTTCAAAGCTGGACACAGTACACCAGGTGGGGTCTCACCAGAACAGAGTAGAAGGTCAGAATCACCTCCCTCAAATACAGGAATCTACAGGCTTACAAGTCATTCACCTAACAGAGTGGGGCCCTGACACTGTGTAGAACCTTCTGGCACTATTCTGCATAACACACAAAGAAAAAGGAGGAGGGCCATGAAGATGATCAGAGGGCTGGAGCACCCCTNGGGAGGGGCTGTTCACAAAGGCCTGCTGTGATAGGATGAGGGGCAATGGACTTAAGTTAGAGAAAAGTAGGTTTAGGTTGGATATTAGGAAAAATTTCTTTACTTTAAGGGTGGTGGAACACTGGAAGAGGTTGCCCAGGAAGGTGGTTGAGGCTCTTTCCCTGGAGATATTCAAGGTGAGGCTGGATGAGGCCCTGGGCAACCTGGTCTAGTTGGGGGTGTCCCTGTGATTGCAGGGAGGTGGGACTAGATGACCTTTGGAGGTCCCTTCTGGCCTGGATGATTCTATGAAAAACAAAGAAAAAGAGAGTCATTTTTCTTCCCTGTAAACCCCGTAAGTTCAAACCTGAACTGTAAGTTTCTCTGATGGCTGTGTTCTCTTTGCATTCCTTAGCGAGACGGGCAGATGACTGATTGCTAAACCAGAAAGCAATTAAAAAAAGTCAGAGGAGCTGAAACCTACGCTACAGTAGATGCTGTAAAGATAAGTGTGTCCAACGCATACTAATTGCCGGAGTCAACACGAAAACTCATAAAAGAGCCATCTATAATTCATGCAGTCTGGCAAGCCAGCAGCTATAAGTTACTCACTACAACTTGCAGAAGAATATTAAACAAAAGAGGGGGCAAGAGGATGCTCAGCAACTGTTTTTCCCCTTCTCCACATTCAACCAGAAGGAAATCTCACTTTTTTTTTTTTTTCCTTCCCCAAGATGCTATTTTTCTGTTGATGCCAGGGTGAAGAAAGGGCGTCTTGCCCACAAAGAACGAGTCACGACCTTTAACGGAGTTGATCCTAATAAGAACAAGCATTCTACCCCTGCATCGGTGTCCCTGCACCCTTCCACCCCACAGTGAGAGATTTCCCGTGAGCACACAGTTAAAAATCTCCTTCTTCATCCTCGCGCTGCCTGGGTGAGAAGAAGCAGAAGGTGCCCCCTTGCAAGCAGCAGATTCCCTCTGCCTGTGACACCTGGTATCCAGATCCCAGCAGAAAATTAAAGGCAGAGTTTACCAGCTGGGTTAAGACACAGGATGAAAAGGTAAGGGTCTTTTTATAGTCTGGAGAAGAGAAGGCCAAGGTGGGATCTGATAAACACCTATAAATACTTAAAGGGTGGGTATCAGGAGGAAGGGGCCAGTCTTTTTTCAGTGGTGTCCAGTGACAGAGTAAGAGGTAATGGGCACAAACTTGACCATAAGAAGTTCCATCTAAACATGAGGAGAAACTTTTTCACTTTGAGGGTGTCAGAGCCCTGAAGAGGCTGCCCAGAAAGATGACGGAGTCTCCATCTCTGGCGACATTCAAAACCAGCCTGGACAAGTTCTTGTGCAACCTACTCTAGGAGGACCTGCTTTGGCAGCAGGGTTGGAACAAGATGGCCCCTCATCGCCTTGGTGGTCCTCTGCTGTACCCTCTCCAGCAGTTCCCTGTCCTTATTGAGCTTGGGAGCCCAGAACTGGACCCAGTGCTCCAGATGGGGCCCCTCCAGGACAGAACAGAGGGGCAGGATGACCTCCCTCCACCTGCTGGTCACACTCTTCTTGATGCCCCCAAGGATGCCATTGGCCTTCTTGGCCACAAGGGCCCATTGTCAACCTGTTGTCCCCTAGTACTCCCAGGTCATTTTCCTCAGAGCTGCTCT